>BMAU01015816.1:0-222500 GCA_019973935.1 Trichonephila clavipes | reverse complement strand
TTCAGAAACTACTCAAAACTGTAAGTAGCCATTTCGATGTTCAAAAATGAAATTAAGAATGCTTCAACAAAAAGTATGACCCATGAGAAAATCGGAGAATTATCTTCTAATTTGAAAAAGAAATTTATTTGATGTAAAAAATTTCTTTGTGATGAATAACGCCGAAAACGAAACTGTTTGTTTCTTGTCGATGTTTTTATAGCGATAATTTATTCTTTTGATGGTTTGAATATATTTTTTGCTATTTGATGATATTTGATGCAGCATTTTAATTGATGTCGAATTTGATTCTCCTATTGTCTCATGCCAACATTTGATGAAAAACTAAATTGAAGCATATTGAAGTATTCTTTTGAAATGACAATTGTGATGCTAATATTGGTCATTTGAAGTAACTTTTGAAGATAATAAAATATTTGAAACTTGAAGCTATAAATTTTGATGTTGACAACAAATTTTGAAGATAATCAGGAATTTTAATTGAAATCGAAACTTTGCTTATATTTTTAGAGTATATTTGATAATATATGGCATTCGTATTTTGGTGATTTAAATTAGTTTTGTATTTGAAGTTGTGATTTTTATTTTGAAGAATATTTAAAATTTTGGTGGAAACGAAAGTTGAAAGATTTTGAGTTAATATTTCTAGAATAGAACATTATATTTTGAAGATAAGAACTTGATATTTTTGAAATAAAATGCTTAAATTAATTACATGGTGTGTGAAATAGAACTGAGTATCTTTTTCAGATATAAAACTTGTGTTGACTATACTATATAATATTGATATTGCATATGATACTATTTTGCATTTAAATTTTTGATTATTATGAGTTATCATTTTATATTTTAAAACTTGAATTGATGAATATATAAGTATTTTATCATATTTTCAAATCATAGAATTCGTTTTGGTATAGGATTTGTATATTTGTGTTTTATTTGAATAATTATCAGTATGAGTACCCTAAATGATTATCCAAAGATTTCTCTATCATTAAAATCTAGTAGCACAAATAACATTAAAATTCTACATCGTTTAATTTTTGGTGAGAATGGCGATAGAAAAAATCGTTCTAGATTACGAGAATTTTCCGGATTTCCCACTGATTTTAATGTTGAAGAAACAAAAACTAAAATTATTAAAGAATTCATTCTTAAGGAATTAATTGCTGTTTGTAATTTATTGCATCTAGAATTTACCACTGAATTAGAATCTTGCTGTGACATAATTTTAACGCATTTATGTGATCTCACTTTATTTAAATCTACTGTTCTCAACTCTGGAAGCGAAAGCGACCTTGAACTCAACGAAAAATCTCCGCCCGAAAACCGTCATTCGCAGCCAATTACGTCTGACTCAGCAAGTAACGATTTACGTTCCGAAAACATGAAATCTCTTGATTTAAATGATTCAGCTCTAAATTTATTGCCGTTGTTTGATAAACAGAATACTTGTAACTCTTTCCTATCTTTTAATTTACGAGATCTACTAGAACTAGTTAAACCATTCACTTCTCGAGACAGTTATTCAATTGAAACTTTCATTTCTGATATAGAAGACATGTTTCGATTATATCAGATCACAAATCCTATTCATCAAATAATTTTCGTAAAGAAATGTTTAAAGGGTCCAGCCGAAAATTTAATCCGATCGATTCGTGGAATCACAAATTGGTCACAAATGAAAGAACATTTATTAAACGAATTTTCTGATAGAATCAATAGTGCACAATTACACAAATGATGCAAGCTAGACGTTTGAAACCAACCGAAACGTTGCAGGAATATTTCTTAACAATGCGAGATTTAGCTCACAAGGGTGCGGTTGATGATTCTTCTCTAATTGATTATATTATTGATGGTATCCCTGATTCTTCTAACAATAAAATAATTTTTGTACGGTTCTAAAACACTTAGTGAATTCAAGGATAAATTAAAATTTACGAAACACTTTTAAACTCAAAACATAATAAGCAATTTCCAGATAAACGATTTCGAGATTATGAAAATTCAACATCTTATCAGCATAGAATTGAACACAAGCGCTTTACAAACCAACAACCAATTTGTTACCTCTGTGGATTGAAAGGCCATAAAAGTACCCTATGTCCGAATAAAGAACGCGGAAAAAATGTTATGGATGTAAAAACTTTGGTCATGTTCAGGCCGAATGCCCCAAGAATTCTCGAAAGATTACACCGATAACCAACCACAAAATCAATACGCAAGTTGATAGAACTGTAAATTCCATTTCGATATTAACACCACCGAAAAATCTCATGCACGTTGAAATAACCATTTCAAAAATCCCTATTACAGCACTTTGTGACACTGGTTCACAAGCCACCATAATTAATGAGAAAACATATCAAAAACTTGGTTACCCTACATTGAGCCCATCACAATGTACATTTTCAGGAATAGGCCGAGACAGAGTCGAAAGCAAAGGTTATTTTAAAAATTTCATAACAATTCAGAACACTGCATTACCCGCAAAAATTCATGTCGTTAATGATGAAACGATCCCTTTAGATGCAATTATAGGGATTGATTTCTTACAACAAACTAAATTCACGTTCGGACGTGATGGAATTCGTATATTCCGAGATGTTGATGAATGCAAAAATGATGATGTTCTGGTAAACCTTGCCAACCTTTTTGATGAACAACAATGTAAACTTGATCTTCCACATATATCGAACTCTAAAATTCGTAATGATGTTGAACAACTTGTAAACTCTTACAAACCTAAAAAATTACGATACTAATCTTAAAATGACAATTTTATTAAGTGATGATATCCCAGTTAGCCAACGTTCTCGTCGACTTCCTTTCGTAGAGCAAAAAATTGTAGAAAACCAAATTCAGGAATGGTTAAACACTAACATTATAAAACCTAGCTGTTCTGAT
Source organism: Trichonephila clavipes (assembly GCA_019973935.1). NCBI lineage: Eukaryota > Metazoa > Arthropoda > Arachnida > Araneae > Nephilidae > Trichonephila > Trichonephila clavipes. The sequence continues at coordinate 219,587 of BMAU01015816.1, read as the reverse complement.
TACGCAGCACCAATCGTTTTATGCAAAAAGAAAAACGGAGAACACAGACTTTGTGTAGATTATCGCAATTTGAATAGAAAAATGATTAAAGATAAATTCCCCTTGCCATTGATAGAAGAAGTGTTAGATAAACTCGAAAACTCTAAAGTCTACACTTCACTCGACCTTAAAAATGGATTCTTTCATGTACCCATGGATCCTAACAGTACAAAATACACTTCGTTTGTGACGCATGAAGGACAATACGAATTTTTACGTGTTCCTTTTGGATTGTCAAACAGTCCAAGTGTATTCCAACGATTTATTTACACTGTCTTCCGAAAACTCATACGTGACAACATTCTAATTGTGTATATGGATGATCTGCTCATTCCATCACAAAATGAAGCAGAAGGTTTAAATAAATTACGACTAGTTCTCCAAACCGCTGCAGACTTCGGTCTTGAGTTAAACTTAAAGAAATGTAATTTCTTACAACGCAAAATAGAATTTCTTGGATACATAATCGAAAACGGAACAATAAAACCTTCACCATCTAAGACACAAGCTGTCCAAAACTTTCCACAACCTCAAACCCCGAGACAACTTCAAAGTTTTATAGGATTAACAAGTTATTTCCGGAAGTTTATTCCAAATTACGCTCGAATTGCAAGACCTTTAAGTGATCTTCTTCGTGATAATGTTAAATTTAAATTTGGCCCTACTGAAATAGCATCTTTTCAAGAATTGAAAAACATTCTTTCAGAGAACCCAGTTCTCCATGTTTTTCAACAAGGTTACCCTTTAGAACTCCACACAGATGCAAGCTCCCTAGGTTTTGGCGCTGTCCTATTACAGAAATCTGATGATGGACTATTTCATCCTATCCATTATTTTAGTCGCAAAACTACAGTTCAACAGGAGAAATATAGCAGCTATGAATTAGAAGTACTAGCTATTATTGAAGCGCTGAAAAAGTTTAGAAGTTACCTGTTAGGTACAAAATTCAAAATTATCACAGACTGTGATGCATTCCAAAAGACAATGCACAAAAAAGATTTGCCTGCTAAAATTGCTCGTTGGGCGTTGATGCTAGAAGAATTTGATTATGAAGTCTGTCACAGACCCGGTAGACAAATGAAACACGTTGATGCATTAAGTCGTTACCCCATTATGATGATTTCCTCTCATGATATTACACAAAAGATTAAAGAAGCTCATAATAAAGATGAATTAATTTCTCAACTTAAATCAGCAATCAAAATTACACCTTCCGCTGAATATTCTCTAAAAAACGAAATTTTGTACAAATTACAACGCATTATGAATAGTACCACTACACGTAGCACAAAATTTACACCCTTTGAAGTTTTAATTGGTGTAAAGTTTTCTGAATAAATAAACTGACCCGGTATCTCATCCTGATATCGTTTAGTTGTGTCGAAAGCTTTGTTTTAACGATAATATTACGTAATTTCAACAGTTCTGAAAAAGCCGATTGTTAAAACCCCTTCAGGACCGGCGAAAGGAGAAAGAAACCTTTCACCTGACCCGCGCTTTCCGAGAGCATACGTATGGGATCGGGCGAATAAGGCTGTCTTCGGTTAATGTTAAAGAATAGGACCCGAATTTGGAACATTGTTTTCAGATATGAAAGAAATGAAAAAATAATATGATATTCTGGCTTCACTATCCTTTAAAGCCGGGGTGGGCATTACGTTGGTCGCGATCGACCGGTGGACCGCCAAGACAGTTTTGGGTGATAACTTGAAAATTTTAGCAGTAATTATATACGGAAAATTTAAGATTGGCTGACAGTACACAGACTATATTACAAATCTTCTACTGACTATAGCAACAAAAACTAGCTTTGGATAAAAATGTTTTATATTTTAATGTATTTTGAATTGTTTCATAATAAATGTATCACTTGATATGTGGCTAGTTTTATTATGTTTGTATCTTGCATTTTTCTTTAAACGCTGTTTTAAAAGTGTAGTTTTTTATTTTAGTTCTGTAGGCAAGTACATAACCCGTATTTATTATTGTTATCCTAATATATAACCCCTTTTTCTTACCTCAACGCAATTACGACATTGGGTAGTGGTCCCCACACGAATTTTTCAAAGGGAGGGGTCAAGGGTCCAAGGTCTACCATTCTCGTATCAAACCCCAATATATAGCCAAACATATATTTTTTTATTTTGTTGATTGTCGGGAACAAAAAAGACAAAAGTAAAATTAATGAATGAATAATTAACGTAAGTTAATAAAAAATACTAATAACAAAATGCTTAATTACATTTTACATTCTTTATACATTAGAATATCAACTGGAGGGGACCGCAGCACCTTGAAAAAATTAGAAGTAGCCCGTACCCTGGAAAAGTCCGCTCACCCCAGCTTTAGAGAGCAAAAAATAATATGATAACCGAAATAATATAACCGAGTTGATCCATTTTTATGGTATGAAATGTGTTTCCCCTTTTTCCTTCTATACCGTAATGTTAAATGAGCTCTCCCTGCACGTATTCAAAAGAAAAAAAGAGTATTCATTGAATATTTTGAAAATTTTAGGAATACTATATTGTTAACAGATGTATTAGTTATAATGTACCAAATTTCCATGAAAGTTGAGGTATTTTTCTGTCTGAAAATATGCTTCGTACTTTTGCCGAAAACAGCCTTAAAAATTCATATAAAATATTTGATGCAATCAAATACGCTAAAATTTACAATTTACTATCATTGATAATATCTGAATATGCAGTACAAAAATGTTCGCATTATTTAAAAGAAAAATGCGATTTCATTTTAATAAAAAATATAAAGTACTTTTTTGGCCATGATGATTAAAATAAAAAAGACACAAAGCTTACAAAATACTATCTGGCAAACGATAAATTTACTCTCGCATAAACTTTTGTTTAGGTTTAAACTAATACAAGAGCTAATATATATATTTATTTTTAATTAATCCTTATAGCTTTCTTAGTATCACATTAGTATTATGTTTCCTGTTCTTATGGTTTTAACAGCTCTGGTTGCGATAACAACGAAAAAGAATCATTTGTTCTTACTGAATTAAAAATGAATTAGTAAGAGATCAAAGGATTCTTTTTCGTTAAAAATAAGTCATCGCGTTTGTCTTGTGAATATCTACTTTTTAAACGCTTTTGAGGATAAAAATTATTGTTGTAAAGCTGAACAAAATTAAAATAAACAAAAATAAAATAAGTACTGAAACTATTTTTATGAATGTCTGATGCCCAATAGACTAAAAATTTTCAACTAAGTCAAAATATAAACATACATCCAGATAATATAAGTTGAATGGTTGATGGAGTGCCTGCTTCCCGCAGGGAAGCTTAAACTCCTGTCATGTAAAAATGGGGAGTGAACATTGGTTCGGCTTTTTTTACCTTAGCCCTTTGCTGCTTTAAAATAATTATAGTTAGAGATGAAATTAAAAGTTAAAGTTAAGAATTTACATGACGATAATAAAATTGCGTGAAAATTTAAGAATCATTAGGGTGTGAAAAAATGGTGTTGAAAGTGAGTGAGATTACTTTTGATTATTTAGTGTAATTGTTTGTGAGTTTGTGTATGTGCAGGAAAAACAACTGTGCCGAACGATAGCTAGCCCGGAGACCGAGCTAGCGCAGTCGGCTGGAAAATTTAGAATGGGGAGGGAGAAAAAACGAGTGACGCGGAGAACCCACTTCGTCGAAATCAGCCCTCGGTCTGAAGAGTCGCCCAATGGAAGATAGCGAGTTCAGATAATTTTGAAGATTGTAGTGGAAACAATTTGGAAAAGATGAATTCAGATCAGAATATTTCGAGGAGGATTAAAAAGAGGATTCAAATTATATTTTTCAATTCTGGCTATTGCTCTATTATCATGCGAGTCTATTTTTTCAAAGAATTTAATGGCTATTTTCTTGAATACTTCTTTAAGAGTTTTGAGCTTTAGGGCAGATCCGAGATCATTATTTCTCATGAATCAGTCTGCGTTTGTGATAATTTTAATTATTTTATTTTGAGCAGTTTGTAAAATTTTTATGTTAGAACAGACTGCGTGCCCCCAGATTAAACTATGCATAAGGGAGAACAGGTCGGAGGATCATTTTATAAATAAGCATTTTGTTTTTAATAGATGAACATGAATTCCGGGAAATTAAGGGGTAAACTTTAGCCACGGCAATATTGAAGTTTCTGCGAATGTGTGTTATATGTTGTTTGAATGTGAGGCGTTTATCTAGGATTACCCCAAGGTATTTAGTGTTGCGAGACCAGGGGACGTGGGTGTCATGTAAATACAAATCAGGTGGTTGTTTTTTAATGTGGCGAGAGATGACGGCCTCTGTTTTTAATACATTTAATGCGATTTTCCAGATTGAGAACCTTTCTTATAATTTCGCTAAGTGTTTGTGTAGAAAGTGTGTGATGAGAGCAAGTTCGTTGCTTTGCACGCCGATCGAGGTATCATCAGCATACATGCAGATTGTGGTCTGGCTGGTCCTAGGAATATCATTTACATAGATATTAAAGAGGGGAGGGGCTAATAAACTTCATTGTGGGATCCCACATTATACGGGTCTATTAGTAGAGTGGATGTTATTCACTCTGACAGAGAAAGTTCTATTGCAAAGGTAAGAAGAGATTACTTTGATTAGGTGAGGAGGAGTGTTAATTTTGATCAGTTTATAGAGTAGGCCTGTGTGCCATACTCTATCGAAGACTTTTTGAATATCAAGAAAAACAGCTCCTGTTGATTTCCGATCTTTAAATCCTGTTTTAATGTTCAGCTCGGAAGCCATGTTGCTGGGGAATGAGAATTTCATTAGTGTTGAGATGTAAGTAAAGCCTGTTTAGAATAATTTTCTCAGCTAGCTTACTGAGAATCAGGAACAATGAGATGGGTCTGAAACTTTCTGGTAAAGTTGGATCCTTACCAAGTTTCAAAATCGGGATAACTGAAGCTGTTTTCCAGGCTTGTGTGAAGCAACCCACTTTTAGGATATTTTCAATAATGTTAGTAATTTGAGAAAGATAGTGGATTTATTAAAGTTTCGAACCATCTTGTTCGAGATTCCTTCCCTTCCAGGGGCTTTCCTAATTTTTAATTTATTAATATAGGTAAGAATTTCAGAGTGTTTAGGGTTAGTTGGGTTATGATCGAAATTGTTATCGTTAGTAAAAATCTTGACACTAGCCGTGTGTGGTTTTTGTCGTGTTGTGACTTAGAAATGTCGTTCAGTTTAAATTGATTTTCGAGAGAGTTCGCTATGTGTTTCAGCTTTTTATGTGTTCGAATATGCTATGGTGGTGTGTCCTTTGAGTGTAGGAATGGGATATTTATTCTTCCTGAAACTTCTGGCTAAGCCCCATAAGGAGCCATCATCGGTGTCCAGAGAAGTGAGCGTTTCTTCCCACTGTTTTTGAGGGAAGTCACGGATGTTCCTGTGAATTTTGTGTTGGAGTCTATTTAGAATTAAAGAGCGTTTTTAAGGCAACTCAGTTGAAATTAATATAAAACTTATAAGGAATTCCCCTAAAATTCTTTCCTCTATTAGTGGGCACACACAAGTTCGATCTTCATATAATAAACCTTTTATTTTATCTGCATCTTTTTATTTCCTATTTGTATTATAATTTGCACAATCTTGTGTGTGTGTGCTCGTTACTTTTTAATTTTTTATTATTTATTACGTTACTTCTCATCTTCCTGTTCCGGCAGTTCCTAAAATCTTCACACTTGTTCTGGAAGAGGTCTGTTGTGGTGTCAATTTGAACATGGACGTTCTCACTAAAGCTCACACAATAATACACATACATATAGGAAGTATGAAGCTGTGTTTTCCTATGTTCTTCAGAGCACGATAAAAAGCTAATGTTAAGGTATCCGACTACGTTCGGAACCTTGATTTTGAAAAGCGTATAAATGGATAATATTTATGATATTTAGTGTCACTTAGATTAGAAAATGTATATAAAATTGTTTTAAGAATAGAATTATAATAAAAAATTATTTAAGTACAATATTTTGACAAAAAATGAACATAGAATGACTCATTTTCAAAATATTCTCCTTTTGTGAAAAATGCTTCTATTATAATAATATTTTGCCTGTATATAGATCAGACCTCTGTACAGAGGCTCGACTAGAATTTTTGAAATCTATAACTTAGAAGTGGGTTTATCCATGTTTTACGACCACAGAGGGGAGAAATTTAAAGAAAAAAAACGCTGATAATTATTCCAAATGGTTGAAAAACTCTGAAAATAAAATGAAATTTTCAAAACTCGTAGTTGAGCCTCTGTACAGAGGTCTGAGCTGTATACAGGCAAAATATTATTATAATAGAAGCATTTTTGACAAAAGGTGAACATTTTGAAAAAAGGTTATTCTAAGCTAATTTCTTGCCGAAATATTGTACTTAAATAATTGTTTTTGTCAAAATGTCCTTAAAACAATTTCGCGTATATGTATTCTTATCTAAGTGACACTAAATATCATGAAAATTATCTATTTATTGGCTTTTTTAAAATCACGGTTCCGAACATAGTCGGATACCTTAAAGTAGCTTTGTATGTTTAAAATATTCATACATTCTTACCTTTTTACTTAATAAAACTCAACCAAGATAGGGCCCTCATTTTGTTTTTGCACCAGGGCTTTTGGATACCTAGCTACACCACTGGCTAATAATTACGTTAATGTTTCTTCATTGACAATTCCATTAACATTTTAATCAAAATTGATCCTAGAATGACGGATATTTCTTACCTGATGATATTGATGCCTATTTTGTAATCCTTCATGTCCCAGACATTCTGCATGATGATGGCCCATTGGATGGATATGGTTGCCAGAAGAAAATTCAGTCCGATTGCACTGAAGCCGTACTTTTTCATGAAGGTCATCAGAAAGCCGAAGCCCACAAATATCATCACGTTTACATCTTGGAACACTAAATTGAGAAAAAGAATGTACAACATTATAGAATCTTAAGTCATGGTAATGGTATAAAGATGTACTTCAAAGAAATTCACAAACCAGAAAACATACACTCAATAAAACAGATTAAAAAGATGTAAGAAATACTCTGGTGGGCAATTTGGGGTGATAAATGGATAACATTTTATAAGAGAGAGTTGCAGTTTATTTAATAATATTTAAAATAAAGACCACTTAATAAAAATATTATCAGTTAATTCTTATATAATCTTATAAGAATAATCTTATTAATATTGTAAAAATATTATCTTTGCTTGCTGCAGTGATATTCTGAAATGCAATTTAAATTTGAAATTTATGTGCTATTTACACTCATAAATACAATGTTGTGGACATTTGTAGGATCACTGTAACTGAGTGGATATGGTCATGAGCTCTGAGCTGGCGGTGTTTCTGCCAAGTCATAGGTTTGAATCCCCTGGTGCCACTAAAGACCCACCTATAGACAGGATTGTGTACGTTAAATCTTTTGAGGCTCATGGTCCCCATATAAGTATGTAGAGTGGGGTACAAACTTAGGTGTCTCCTCGCCACTTTTTCGAGGCTAGAAATTAAGAGGTTCTTCAATAATAATTCTTTTGTATAGCTTCTGAGTGCATCAATAATAATATAATCAATCAATTGTAACAACCTTCATAATTATGCTGAACATGTTCACTCCCGTGAATACCTCTGAGCTCTTTCTTTTCATCACTCCTCACTAAGTTTAGTGTGGAGTAAGTGAATATTAACGTCGCACTGTTCAGCTACATGAGGGCTTTTGGCGACGGACCACGTAATTTTGAACCATGGTCAAGTGACGTGGATGACACCTGAGCTGGCAATCCCCTCTTCTAACTACCACACCACGCCACACCAACGGGAGGACGTTTGAGCTCTCGACAGATTAAACGTGCATCGCTCAACTACACGGTGGGTCTTTAGTGGTATTGGGCTCGAAGTGACAAGGCCAGCCACGATCCGATACCTTGACCACTCGGCTACCGCGGCCACAGTTTAGTGTGGAATGGGTTTGGTTACGCCTCCCTCCAAATTCCATTCGACACAGATTCAGATATAGTCAATCGGCATGGAATGCCAATTAAACATAAATGAAATAATAAATTCAGCTGTCAGTGTTTCGATAACCCTATTATTTATTTATTTATCCAACGCCCACACTTGGCTTCTTCACCATTTGACGCCGAGCCTCCAAGTACCGACTGACGATGTTGTAGGCCAGGTATTCATCCAGTCCAGTGCATTAGAGCATGCAATCACCATCCATTCTGGCAAGGCCACCGAGTGAGCAGGCCTCGTTAGCAGCCAGTCCAAGCCAATGGAGGTATACTCCCAAAAAGTCATGTCCGGTGGTTAGGCAAAAGCAAGCAACATACTCGGCTCTCTCCAGGTGCCTCAGGATTTGTCCCACAGTGGCCAGAGTTTTTCCATGGTTTTCCATAATTCTTGGTCTTTTGGGTCACGATAGTATATTTGTCAATTAATATAGAAATAAAATGCTATTTAGGATAACGGTGATAGATGTTACACATTTAGCACCACCCAGAGAGCACGCGTAGTTTGAAGAATGCCACGGGCACGTGTAACTTTACTTCCCGGACCCTATTGGGAACGGAGATAAAGCTTCTACAATCACTAGCAATCTGGCGTGTGAATTTGTTTGAGATCTTCGGAGCTCCAACTTCCGTAACGTAAAGTCTTGACATTACCCTCAAAACTATGTGTCGCAAATGCCATCCAATCTTCATCTTAAGAATGTTGCGTGTTGTATAAACATTTTGTTGGAGTGGGATGGATACCTTTGCTTTAGTGGTACTTCGCCACTCTTAACATGATGTACGCTTTGGCTAATCGATTCTAATTTGTTTCATCTATAATTAAACTGTCTTCGAATATTTGCGTTAATCTGAAGCCTGTTATCAAAAAAGAATTCAATAATATAGGAGAAAGATTGTGCATATAATTCAGATTAACCACTATAAAGTAATTTTGACTCTGCCTGCTTCACGTGTTTTCTTTCTGTATTATTATCTCCTTTTTGGCAAAGAAGTAATAACGTTTTGAGTGAGTGTTTATTAACGTCTCATTATAAAGCAATACGAAGACTATCGGTGACAATTTTTAACCATGGTCAAGTGACAAGGACGATATTTGCACTGGCATCTCACCTCATCTCCAAACTTCTAACATCACACAAATGGGTGGAGTTTGAGCATTGACAGATTTAACATACTTCAGCCACTCTACACGGTGGGTCTTCAGTCGCTCTACGACTCAAACTTATGACATCCCACCCCCAGCCTGTGACCATAACCACTAGGCTGCCGCTGCCACTCAAATCTGAAGGATGTAGATCCAAAGAGATATAGTTTAGATCAGGGGTGAGCAGACTTTTCTAGGGTACGGGCTAGTTCTAATGTTTTTAATGTGCTAACGATTCTACCAGTGGCCATTAGGTATTAAAATTGTTTTTTTCTTTTCTTTACACTTGTTTTCAATATTGCATCCCTATTTTAAAGTATAACACAATTACTATTTTTACTACAAAAACTCAAGCAACACAAAATTGTCAATGTGAATGCTTGAACGAGTATGAGTGACTGCTAGACCGTGGAGCGTAGACGTATTCAATGCAGTAAGCAGAGAACATACGTGGACCGATGAATATAAAACTGACGTATGCAGTTATAATTGTTCACTGCCGATCTCCGTGCCATCGTAGGACATGATATCAACTCAAGAACCCAATCCGAAGAAGTGCAGGGTGTGGAATGATGTATAAATAGCCAATCCGGTGCTATCGTGGGAAGAAGTGATCATCAACATTTATTGTCCCCATCAGTCGGCATGTGAGGAGAAATCCATTTCTACGGCTGGCATCGCAGTGATCTCTTTCCCCCCTATAGAGCAGTGAACGTGTTAACCATCATCGTTCACTACCATTGAAGGGACATGTTACATCTACACATTTATCGAATCATTTGCTTAAGTAAAACAGGCGCATCGATTGAGAAAAACCGATTCTCCAGTCTACCTGGCATGGGTGTTCCATAATATCTTCCTTTTGGTAAGGGCGTTTCAGGTCTTAGTGACGGTGGTCACCACTAAATGTCATGGCGGTCCACTGATTGAGCTCGATCGACTTAATGCCCATTCCTGGTTTAGATACTACTATTAGTTTTATATGCAGGGTGATTATAATTAAAGTTGAACATTCAAAATACTATAAAAAAAGAACCACTGACCAGAATGACTTTAAGTATGAACAGAATATACTTGAAGAAGGAAGAAACGGTATGGTATAATAGACTTAATAGACTTCATCAACTTAACTGAGAATGCCCTTAAATAACCAAACTCGAGGAGCAATCACAAACTTATTAAATTAATTATAATAGAAATACGAGCACTCTCTTATCTATTATCCTGAACGCTCTTGCTTTAACACTTACTTAATCCTTCCTCTTGAACTAACAATATTAAATACGACCACCGGTCGTGAACACGATGTTTTCCTCTATCTTAATTTTCAACCATCATCCCGCCTAATCTATGACGAACACGTAAATAGAAGTTCTCATTTACATAAAACCAAGTCCTCTGTACGAAAAGCGGTTTTCAACTTCAAGTTCACAGTTAAAAAGAGTATTTTACCCAAGAGGATTAGTAGAAAGCCTGAATAGAGCCCGTTGCAGTGTGATTACGGAAATATCAAGCACTTTAAATAAGCGTCAAAATATTTTTTTAATAGTTTTCGCTTATATACTATTAAACAGAACTTTCTAGATTTGGCCTTGCTACGATGTAATAAACACTGCACGTAAAATAGCATTCTTATCTTAGAATTTCTTTTAAGCAAACGATTTGTTTTTATCAACACTCCCCCCCCCCCTTTCATCATTTTAAAACTGTAATCTCACTCTAATGGTTCTGCCCTTCGAAAGATTCAATTTAGAAGGGGAAAAAATCGGCACAAAAAATTTCAAATAGAGACATTCTTTTTGTCTCTCAATTCTGACTAAAGGACATATTCCTAATCGCATTCATCTTGATTAAGTTCTCGGAAAAGGAGCTGTGTGGCACAATCCTTTTCCTTCTTCCTTTTTTTATTCTGCGACATAATAACTTTGTTGTTATGACCCTCGAAATATTCTTGTTTTTTCGGAATTCTGAGTTTTTCTTTCAAATTCTACGAGGTTTTCGTAAAGGAATAGAAACAAAGTACTCGAGAAACACCCCTTTTTTATTATGAAAAACGCCCTGTCATTTTCCACTCGAAAATGACGAAGAGAGATTGAAAAGCCATTCTATAAAAATGCCGCTGGGTACTTTACTTACAAGGACGGCGAGATAGCTACTGTTTCCTGTGATTAATGTTACGCGTTTCACGCCGGGAAATCTGCCATGAGTTTTTATAGCATCATTCTTCAGTTTCTGAAGAGAAATCGTTTTAATGCATCTCTTAGGGTTTGGATTTAAAATCACCGAAGCTTTACATTTCAAACTTTTCCATCATACCAATTTAAAAAAAACTAAAATAAGATTTTTCTAAAATAAAATTCGGTAATAAAAGGCTTTATGTTTTCACTCTCAATGAGTAAAATCTGAATTAATATATTTCTTACATTATAGAATTCACATGGCCAAGAAGAATTAATACTACAAGTTATAAAATCAGTCTATACTGTAGAAAGAGTTTTCCTGCGTTTTTTATATCGTCTCCTAGTTTAATTTTTAAATTTTTGTATACAATGATTTTAAAATAAGTTTTATGAAAATGAACTTAACAATGAATGAAAAATGCTCATATAAAATTTGCACCCCTAAAATTAATTAAATATTTTCAACACAAAATAGACAACAGTGTTCACAGAAATATCGACGAACACATTAATAACTGTACAACACATACATAAAAAATATCATAGTATGTAAAAATGTGCATGTGTAAATGTATAAAAAAATGAGAAATATGTAAGCGTTGAAAGCACGGAAATAAATGTAATATTAACTTTGTGTGATCAAAACGATCATTATAAAGGCGTGTTTTTTGAGAGGTATAGAACTTTAATTGCCCAAAACAACGATGTATTATTCGATTTTCATGAATTTTTTTTATTCGAAAGATAATCTTGAATGGCATTACATTTTAAATATGATTTCTGGTGATGGGATGCCACGGCTATGTCGAAACACCGTGTACATCCAAAAAACTGGACGTCCAATTTGCGATGACTTTTTCCAACATTTGTGGCAGTATATCGGCAAAACGATGAATGTTGTCTTCCAAATGGTCAAGCGTTTGTGGTTATCCGCATAGACCAATGACTTTACATAACCCCACAGAAAAAGTCTATGGTGTTAAATCACAAGATCTTGTGGCCAATTCACAGGTCAAAACGTCAAACAGCTGGTCACCAAACGTGTCTTCAATAAACGATTGTGGCACGAGCTGTGTGACACTTTGCGCCGTCTTGTTGGAACCGCAGCTCCTGGAATCATGATTGTTCAATTCAGAATGAAAAAGTTAGTAATCATTGGCTCTATACCGATCACCATTGACTGTAACGTTGTGGCCTTCATCGTTTTTGAAGAAGGATTCCACATTCGCCCATAAAGTTATTGCAGTTTTTCTGGATGTAACGGTGTTTCTACATAAATTAGTCATCGAAATGCGGCAGTTTTGTTTGTTGACGTAGCCATTCAACCAGAAGTGCGCTTCATCGCTAAACAAAATTCGCTTATGAAAATCGCGCGCGACCATTATTTTCGAAATAAAATTGCAATCGAATTTGAAATCGTTGTTTTAGGCGTGAGTCTATTCAAAATGAATTACCAAACGAAACTGAGAATAAATCACTTGACAGCTGTTAAATCGGTCGCCATCTTGAAAACGTAATGCCAACTAAAATTTAAAAAAATGTACCGGGAAAAAACACTCTGTTATATACCGTAAAATCCAGTGTATAACGCGCGCCAATACTTTCGAGCTGCATTTTTTAAATTTTTACGTATGGTCGCCGTATAACGCGCACTCCCTTTTTTACGAAGAAACTTGAAATTTACATATGCAATGCTCCTATGTTTTGAAGTCATTTATTCGAGGTATTATTCCAAGGTATAGCAAAAAAAGCTCCCATTTTTATACCCGGCGCATAATGCGCACCCGTAAATTTCGATCGTATTTTTTGTGTTAAAAATGCGCGTTATACGCCGGATTTTACGGTAATTAAATTTAAGTTTATAACATCTTATTAAAGAATATTAAGGGGTTGTGTTGAGCAATATTTACTTACAATTTCTCCAAAAACATTTAATCACATCGTGAAAGTAATATATCTAGAATATCTGTTACGAGCTTATACCCGTGTTTAGTATATCTGTATCGACTGTAACGAGTTTTAAATTAACAAAAAATTGATTGCATCAGAGTGACAAGAAAACAATAGTCGATGCAACATAAAATACGTAGAACCACACTTGGTTATTCAGAGTAATACCCTCATTCAGAGAATAATAAACTTTGCCTATTTTTTCTTACCTCCATTTCTATCGTTTGGCAATCGATTCCTTGTAAAATGTTCTGCTCTGTTGATACTCTTACCGATAAGAAAGATTAAATCTGATTTATATTGAGGAGTCTGAATATTTGATAATTTAACTTAATAGAAATAAATAAAATATGTTGATTATACTAATACGACTTTCATCCGCTCTATTGTTTTTAAAATGTGCTACTCTCTGTAAGTCCACTTCTCTTAACCCCTTCAGTGGTCAATTTTTTGCCCAAAATATTCCGAAAAACGCACTTTTTTATTGCATATAACTAAGAATAATACTTAACAGAATGCGAAAATGGAAGAATTTTATTTTAATTTTCAACTTTAAAGTTTTCGCACTATTTTTTATTTTAAAATTGGGGAACATAAAACTCCCTAAATGTTTGTATTTTATAAGTATACTCCACATGCCGTGAAGAGCGTTTCATATATCTTTTAAAAAATTCTCGCTTACTTACAAAAAAATTTCTTGTTCGTACCTTTTTTTCAAACTGTTGAGATTTTGTGTGTGTATGTGTTTGTATATATATGTGTCGCAGGAAAAGGATGCCATTAGGAATCTCATCAAATCCTAAAGAGAGATGATCATTTGACGGTAACTGTTACAGTAACGTTTTTTCAAGGTGATTTCCCCGATAAAAGTAAAGGATTTGAACGAATCCCTGAGCAGTTTCACTGAAATGATGAAATAATATTGTCAAGAGTTTAAAAGTGTTTATTTAACAAGTATGTTGCATTATTAAATATAGAATTAATGCTACAATAGTCAATGAAATACAAATTATTTATTCGAAACTAATTAACAAATAATCAGAAAATTAGGTTGGTATTTTTTGACGTATAACATCTTTCCTCTCGGTTGCTTATGCACTAAAATATAAATTCCTATGTTAATCCTATGGTGCCATTTTTTTAAAGATATGGGGTTGATATTAAGGGGATTGATAGGTATTACCTATACGGTTAGGAGGGCCGTGGGTAGCCTAGTGGTTAGAGCATCGGACTCCAGACCGGAAGGTGGCCGCGGTAGCCGAGTGGTATAGGTATCGGACCGTGGCTTGCCTTGTCACGAGTTCGAGCCCAGTGCCACTAAAGACCCGCCGTGTAGGGCAGCGATGCACGTTAAATCTGTCGAGAGCTGAAACGTCCTCCTGTTGGTGTGGTGTGGTAGTTAAGAGAGGGGGTGCCAGATCAGGTGTCATCCACGTCACTTAACAATGGTTCAAAATTACGTGGTCCGTCGCCAAAAGCCCTCGTGTAGCTGAACAGTGTGACGTTAATATTCAATCAATCAATCAACCAGACCGGAAGGCCTGGGTTCGATGTTTGATGCCACCAAATACCTTCTGAGTACACACGGAGTACGTGCTCGTTAAATCAGTGGGTCCGTAGTCTTGTGGGCTGAGTCACGAGCGCAGGGACTGGAGAATATTAAACTCCCCTTCAGTTTTCATGCAGAAATTGTGGAGGTGGAGATAGAGGTGGTATCGCCATCTATCGTCCCTTCGGGGAGTTTCGCCGAGCTAAATCGTACTGTCACCTGTATGGTTCTCAAGGCCAACGACAGGCGTACCTCTAGCCCCATGCCACAATGAATTTCGTGGGTCTCGATCTGACTACGTCAGACAGGTGGCATTAGAAACAACAACATATGGTTAGGAAGTACAAGGACTCGACCCCCTCCCCTGGACAGCATTTTGCCAATGCAAATCCTGACTAGTTCATTTCACTGAAACAGTTCAGGAATTTGATAAAATCACTTACTTTCATCAGGGAAATGACCTTGAGAGACGTTATTTTAACATCTACTGTCAAGTAATCATCTCCCTTAGGAATTGATGAAATTCCTAATTTTGCCATTTCCCTGCGCACACAATTTGACACACACACAATTTGAAGCATGTTGTAGTACTCGGTTTCATATTGCAATTGTGGAACAGAGATAATATCAATTTTTTTGGATTATCTTTCCATTTTCGTTTCTTCTCAAGCAAAGAATTGCACCTTGCCTTGTTAATCCTTGTTTGTTGTCGAATATTTTGAAGAATCTAAATTCCAGCCTTTCGTGAAAAAATCCCGCCTTTAACACAGAGAATATCCCGGATGAGTATTTCAGTACCATAAACAAACTGCACCTTTTAAAAACACACTAGCACTGATAAACTCACTATAAGAATTAAGTGCAAATCAAAGACAGAAAGAAGAAAAAATCAGTGCCCGTACAGAGTGCGGGGAAACCGGTTGTGAGCAGCTTTCAGTAGGCCTTACGGTGTACGGGCAAACCAGTTAAGGGATAAGTACCGACAAGAGAATACACATTGTCTTCCTACTGGCAGAACTTTTCATTAGATATTAAGGTAGCTGTTGATTAGAGGGAGAATAAAACTGCAATATATCGGAATAATTTGTAATTTCTTAAATATGAAACATAGTTTTGAACCACAAAGAGATAAATAAATCAAGCAGAAAATTATTTTATGTATTTGATCCATCGTATTTGTGGTTACATCAACTGATTGTGAAAATGCGATTATGTGATTGAATAAAACAAGTATTAGTTCATTTGTATTGCTAGCTCGAGAGTTTTCTGTTTTCACTAGGAAGCTATGTTTTGTTAAGCCTAATTAGAATAATTATGTGCGTTAAAGTTGTCCTGTTACTACAACTAAAGAGTCAGGCTGCTTAGTAAAAGTCATCTCTCTACATCAGTGTTTCTCAAAGTGTGGGGCGCGTCCCCCTTGGGGGGCGTGACCACTCTACGAGAGGGGCGCGAGCTAATTGAAAAGTCGAAATCAAAAGATTATTTAAAACATTATTCATTTACTGAAAGTAAACAAACAAAACACATTCTGACAAAATAAAAATAAAATACACGTTTACACTGATATAGTACACTTATAAATATATCAATGCTACTTAATGTATTTTATAATTAATTTTACAATACTATGTTAAGAACAAGTTTAATAATTACTAGTGACCCCATGGGATTGTCATATAAAAAATTACATTCAAAAATTAACACTTATCTCGATAATTTATATTGTTTATAATAAATCCCTTAAATGCCGATTAAAAGTTACGCTATTCGCTTCCAAATGCCAACCGTTTTCCACGTAGGTGCGTCCACGTGATGTATTGGAGGGGGGAGGAATAAAGAAGCAAAAATAATCTGAAATAAGTAAATCCTTCGGAAACATTGCCAGAGTCCTTTTATAGCATTCCAAAGCCTTCGGAATAATTCTATGGATAGCAGTACACAGAAAAGATTGTACTTCGGAAAGACGTATATATACGTCAGAGGAAATTAACGCTTCGGCCAAGCGAGACGTTTATGTACGCCTGTGGTACTTAAGAGGTTAAAGTTGCTTTGTAGTTTTAGCATCAAAATAAAGTATTATTGAATTAAATACAGTGTTATTGTATGAGGGGGAGGGCGCGATGAAAATTACGATTGAATGTAGGGTCGCGAATATTGAAATTGGAGAAGCACTACTCTGCATGCTATTTCTTATAAAGCGCTTTTGCTTCCGTTTTAATATAGATACTTAGGAGCTATTAGTACGGTTGATTGTGATTGTTAAGATCGCATTTTGTAAGCTATTCGAGAGTATTGGCGATTTTCCTCGTAATTCTGAACCACTGATAAATTAACAGCATCCGAAGTGGCACATTCCAATCTCCAAACTTCCACACCATTACAAAGCGATGACTTTTAGCTTTACAGATTTAATGAGCACTAACCCTATTATAGGACAAGAGTTTGGTAGCACAAGAACTCGTACCCAAAAAGAAAATATTATGAAACAATATGCAAAATTTTCCCCTTAGCTTAGAGCGGCTACCACTTCTCCCGCTGGTCACAAATAATAGAAGACAAGCAGGAATAAAAGTAACTAAACTCTGTCTCAAGTGGGACTCGTTTTCGTGTCCGTCGTCTTACGTGGGCGAATTTTCGATTGGCGAACGTAAAACGTCTGCAACCCCTCTGTCTTGGTCCCAACCGCCATTGGTTCTTTCGGAACAAAAGTCTGTTGCGATTAAGCTAATCTATGTCGTCGTACCTCGTACATAATACGGAGGGTCTATAAATCGACTTTTCACTTTAACACTGGGAAAATACTCCTTGGAATTTCTTCCTCGCAAAAGTTCGACACTCTTTTCTTTCAAGTGCATCACGGCCAGCATGTGCGAGAGAATGAGAGAAGGGATGGTCGTCTAACAGGTGTGTCTCTTCTAAAGAAAATTGTGAAGGAAAGGCTTTCTGGTGAATCTATACGCCACAGCGTGTTGGAGACTGAAAAGAACGGTTTCATTAAACAGTTCACAAGTCGGCAAATCATCTGTTTGCCCCAAGGCTTCAAAAATGACAATAGGGGAAGAAAACGTCTATATAACGAGGCGACGCTACAAGGTAAAATCTGTCGAGTCTTAAAGTTCTTACTTGGTGAGTTGTGAAGGTTAAGAGAGAGATAGAGATTGAGAGATGCCAACACAGCTGTGTCGCTCTGATCACTTGACCGAGGTCCGAAACTTCGAGGCCCATTGCCAATAGCTTTTGTACGGCTTCAAAGTTCGACGTTAATAAAATTTTTTAAAAAAAACTAAACTAAACTTTTTATAAAATTTTCTCTACGTTAATTTCTCTTGTTTACCACTGATCTTGAAGAACTCTTGTTAGAGACATATTATTCTATAAAGATATTCAATAAGTTACAATATGTTATAAAAACCCCATGCCCTATTTTAAACTAACGGGAAAATGGAGGCTCCTTCTGTATTCTAATCTTCAATCCTTATCCATTTCGTAACCTCTAATCCTTAGTCACAGAATGAGATAGTTTTGGGGGAATGACTATTTCCAGTCTAATCCTGTTTTTCCTTTTTTAAAAAAAGAAATACAGCCCACGAAAACAATCATACCGAAAAAAACGTAATAAGAATAATATAAAAAAAGTAAAAACAGCACATGCGAAAATAAGGGAAATGAGAACTATAATTGCTTTGTGCAATAAAATTATTATTTACACTATACTTTTATATGTATACACGCAAAAAATACAATAAAGAGGAAGAGAGGACAAAAACAAAGAATGTGACAGTTTTTTTTTCTGTCTCCACGGATTAATTTGCTCAAAAATTATCGTTAAATGAGCCGATGCAAAATATCGCAGAAAAATTAATTTCTCTCATCTCAAACAAGAATAATAAATAAGAATAAATCCTATAACCTTTATTTTCCACTTTCTTTCCTGCCATTCCATTTTCATAAGATTTCGGACGGAATGCACGATTGAATTGTTTTAATCATTTAAAGATATTAAATAACATATTTGTTGTTTTCACTTATTTCGATCCGATTTAAGCAGTTAATAGATTCTTCATGAAAATTTAGAATGCCTCGTCGACGTCCTTGGCTCGTTCGGCTTGGCTTGTTTCCCCCTCGGCAATTACTTCGATAATTCCCATCAGAACAAGAAACATTCAAAGAAATTATGTTATCACGTGTGAAAAAGCAAAGAAATGCTTTAAAAAAAGAATCAAAATGAGTCAGTTAAATGTAAAATGATTCGCGAATCCAAAGTAATCGTTGTTTATCCAGCTGGTTTATCATTTTATGCTGAAATCGATATACTTTATTGAACATAAGACGAACCAATATAAAGACGTCATTTTGTTACGTAGCCAAGGATCTCCATCGGGTTTTGTTCGTAGGCCACTTAAAAATAACTCGCCAAGAAGGTAGAAACTTACGGATATTATCTCAAAATGATCTACAGGTTAGAAATATTTTGATTACATATAAATATGTATGGTTTTTTTTAAAAAGAAAAATGTGTACTTGATTCTTCCAAATTGAATTTCGGGATTGTTTTTATCTCTTAACTATATTCATTTACGTTTATTTTTGATAAGTTTTCCGATCTGTTCAAAATTTGAATGACGGATTAAAATTTCGGTCGACCTTTTGTGTATGTACGAGACATACAGTTTTATTTTTTTAACTAAAAATAATAATTTAATGTGTTTTAAAACGAAAATTGCATCAAATTATTACCGAATTATTCGTTATCAACATGTATACATTCATGCGAATAAAATCAAGAGACAAAAATAATTTTACTAAAATCGATTATTTTTAAAAACATATATTTTATTGTTAAATTTTATAAGTTTTTTCTAATTTTGTTTAGTTTTTATTTAATTGTTAATCATATCTAAAATTTATATTTTATTTGAAAGTTTTTACTATGACCGTATCTTTGACAAAGCGTTGCCATTTTAAGCATAATAAAATAAAGTTCAACGTTTAGTTCAATTTTCAAAACATTTAGGTAACAAAGTAAGCTTTGTTTAAAATAGTTTTATTTACTTTTTTAAAATTAAATAAAAAGAAGTAAGAATTTAAAAAAAGTATTGTTTTCTGCCAATATAAAATTTTATTTCTATTTTAAATATACATTTTAAATTTTATTAGGGACTTTTTTCTCCCCACAAAAGCACGTTTTTTTTCTTTAGGTTATCGCAAATGCAATGAAAAAAATTTTTTCTATGGTCCTATATTTTCTTTCACTCTTATGTCTCCTTTTCTTCCAAAATGACAGTACTTTCACTAGGATGCCAAGTATAGCAGTATCTTTACGCGATTCCAGGTATTTAAATGCACAAACAATGGTTGAGTGATAGAACTGCTGAATGTTTAGTTTATCTTATCTCGAGGCTTTTGTAGTTCAAAAACCTTTCTTATGCTATTTTTGTCAAAACTGTTTTAAGCAAAACCAAAAGGAAAAGAAAAAAAGGCCTTTACCATTAATTGTTTTTGTTAGATTTCTCAGTATTTTATGTTTTCCGTAATTTTCTGCTTGCTTAATGTACCTTATAATGAGTTATGCCCCCCTATACCCAAAAAAAGTGTTATACATTTATTCTTCATTTCTTAAGTAAATATATACTTTTCTCTATGTAATGGAAAATTGATAGTTATATTTTCTTATCTATGCTTTTTTCCCCTTCTTATAGGAATAAAAAAAAGGTAATTTTTATTATTTTTTTATTAATCATATTTTATTTTAAAAAACTTGCTTTGTAAAGCGTAAAATGACTTTTAGCACATTTTTAATTATTTTTAAGATTTGAACAATGTGTACTTTATTTTTTTCATCTCTTCATTTTACGTATGAGTGTTCCATGTATTTATGGTTATTGTAGCTTAAGTTTCAATTTTTTTTCAAATGAATCAATATTTTATCTACTGCTTTTTTTAGCATGAACAAGTTAGTATTTTACCTTTTAAATAAAAATCCCTTTTTTACCACTTCACTTTTTTTTGTAATTTTGCACGATTTTTGATTTTAAGAAAATTTGTTTTTCGTGTAAAATGTTTATTTAAATAACAAACTATGTTTTTAGTACTGAATTTTCGTTTCCTTCTTAATTCGTAAACTTTTTAGATTTTAAATGAACTTGTGTGTGTGTGTTTCTCTTTCTCATTATTTGAATTTCTTTTTAAATGAGAGTGAGGTTAAAGCCTCAAGAAGAACTTTTCCCCGTTAAAATTATTTTTTTTTAGAAAACAGACTATATAATTTGAATAAAAATAATTTAAAGACAAATATCATTAGGCAGAAATAATTCTACAATACTGCTGTTTAAAAGTCTGCAACAATCCGGGTCCCCCCGACCCCACTAAAAATTGCTTACAAGAAATTTTTTTAAAAATTACTTTTTTTTTAAAGAATTGATCGAGAAAATAAACATTTGTCCAGATTGTTCCATACTTTCTAAAGCACTCAAAAAAAATCTATTAATTTTCATGCAAAAAAACCCGTCAAAAATTATCTTCAATTTTTTTGATATACTTGCGTCACTTTTCAAATAAATCGTAGCCGTGGTTACCGAGTAATAAGGTCGCGAGTTCGTGGGTTCAAATCTAGTTGCGATCTTGTGCATCGAGTAAGTGACGTAACGGAGAATATTAGGGCCCCCCCCTCCTGCAAACTCAGGTTTAGGGCCCCAAGTGCACGGGGATTTTATAATTGTTTTCAATAAAAAAAAGCCTAAATACGTACCTAGTGTCAGTCAAGCTATGGACTCTTTCGAGTCCCTGAGCCCCCTCCCCCGCAATGCGGGGTTGCGGGTGTGTGCGTTACGCCACTGGGGAGGGAGTTATTAAGGTCGCCCTAGGCTGGCATCTCTCTCTTCAAATTACCACCACGCCAATGAGAGGTCTTTGATCCTCGGCAGACTACATGCACCACCCCTCTAAATGGCAGGTTTTCAGCGGCACTAGAGCTCGAACTCATGACCCCCCACTAGTTCGTGACCAGAACCACTAGGCTACCGCGGTTGCGTCGGGTATTCGGATGATGCGCATTAATTCTGCTGAAACTGATGAAAGTTCTCACGTTACGGTAGTTTTGAAATTTAGTTGGTAGCTCAGATGTTGTCTTCGTCAATAGTCCGAAAATACTAATATTGTCGCCAAAGGTAACCACATATGCATCCACCCCAAATGTCATCGGTAGCCTGGTGTTGCACGATGTATCGCGGTTTGTACTTGTTCCACAGGATTGGTCGTCTCCACGGAAAGTATACTGAATGGCTTACCGCCCAATAACGGGGGTTTGAAACTGGTGCACAAACCCTTCGTGAGAGGGTTAATGTCACATTTAGAAGTAACACAAGATCTATTGATGACAAACTTAATAATTTTGAACCAAGGTCAAAACCTGAGCTGGCACCCCAATCTCCAAAATTCTACACCACGCAAGTAGTCACATGGGGAATCAGCGATCGAAGCAGTACTTTTTCCAACCTCACGACCATTGCAATGGATTCGATTCATCAGACGTCCTAATCACATTGTGGTTCGTCAAACAAATCGCCACGTGTTTCATTTGTGTTTTATCCGACTGATTTTGGCGCCATTTTCGGATTTACATCTACTATCATATAACAAAATAAAATCCTTTCTTTCCTTTAACTTAAAAAACAATAAAATCCTTATTTTTATGCATTACTGATAGTTTTATAAATATTTTTTTTAAAACTTCAATATTAATATTTCTTTATTTTTATTGCAAAATTACAATTTGTAAATTCTCGGAACACCTATCGTTAAATTATGTAGCTTGGCTATCGATTCCGGTCGCCAAAAAAAAAAAAAAAAAAAAGACATCGTCAAGCCTTCCCCCTCCTTGTTCTACATTTTAATACTTAATTTTTAAGTACAAAAGATTTTATTCAATTGAACAATCCATAATTTTTTGAAACACAATGTAGATGACAAACTAATCGCTAAATCTAAAAGTATACAAACACGACACAAAGAACAGAAGTACAAACCAAGCTTAAATCTAATACTGTAAATCAAAACTATGTGTATATGTTTAATAACTATACGAAAAGGTAAAGTCTAGAAAGTATATTAAAAATATTTAAGAGTACTAAAAAACTTTAAAGAGAATATAAAATTTAAATGTAAGAAGAATCGATGGCTAGCATACAGCCATAAGTGTAATACGATTAGCTGTTATTGTTTACTTGATGATCACGTGATTATAGGTAAACGATCGCAGCACCCTCTGGGGATGAATCAACCCCATTCGGCTTTCATGGTCACCTTCATGTTTCTTCTAAATTTAAAGTTAATAAACATTCAATCATACAATCAGTTGCTTCCAAATCAATTTCAGACTATTACGTGTCGTGCAATGAATTATTCCAGTGCCATTCAAGCTTATACCAATTATATTTGTAGATATGAAAATTAAAAATAATGATCGAAAATCGATGATTTTAATTAACTGTTAATGAGTGAATGAGTCACTCAGTTAAACATCCAATCTCTTCCAATTAGGCATTCCCTGTTTATTTTTTTATGTTTTTGTATAAACATAGATAATTGTGCTATAGTAAGTGTTAATTACAATTTCAGGGTAGCACATTAACATAAATAAAAAAAATAGTTAAAAAACCACTATTTTAATCCAAGGATTTAATAAGAGATTTTGAAATTCCTACCAGAGCCAGCCAGCAACTTAAAATCGGTAGGTAATGTTTTTTAATGTAAAAATTTGGGTTTTTTTTAAAAAGAAAATTTGTTATGAAATCTACACTGACAATATGCGATATTAATCTGTATGTCATTTCATATTTCTCTCTTTTGTTAGTATAGAAACATAATAATTATTTAAAACAAATTCCTCTCAGATCATAAGAAATCTCCATTCTAGAATATACGGGGACACTCGCAAAAACTTGTTAATAAATTTTTGTCACGCACTTTGTATGTGTTTAAGATTCAAATGCTTTTAGTATCGTAGTATATTATAAATGTTGATACGATTATTTTTAAGAAGTTAGTAACTTAAACATGATTATGTTATAATTTTTCAAATTAAATAGCCTTTTTATAATTTTTGATGAGAAAAGTAGTTTTTTTCTTCAGGTTTCTTTTTTAACTTCTAATGTTCATAGTTTATCACTTAGCGCATAAAAGGCTTTGGTACCAAAAAAATTATGAAAGTCGCAAAAAGTAAATAGTTTAAGATGAATATTTTTTAAAATTATCTCGATACTCAGTTTTATTATGAAAAATTTTATGAAAGTAACCTGTAAAATTTATATAAGCGATTCCCCGATCTTTCATTACAAGAAAAATTATTAACTTTGCATCATGTAAGCGTATCATGTAAAATTTCTGAGTTCTGCTTTCACCACAAGAACAATTAGTACTAACGTACTATCACAACCATGCCAAATTGCAGCACCGATTTCGCACTTCTCATAGGCGTTGAATTGGCAACCATGCCTTTCCTTCCATATTTCTCCACTTGCCACCATTCTAAGCCTAACCGTTTGTTGATATGGCGAGCTCGAATACTAAAATGCAAATCTAGGATTTATCGAATTCTTAAATAATTTAATAATAAAATAAAAAATATATACATAATATAAAATTAATAAAATAAAAATAAAGTTAAATAATAAAATTATTTTCCTATTACATAGATTATTTATTTATAATTATTATTTTTCACTTAATATTTTTCGACTCGTGCTCCATATTACCGTCAGGGTATTCCGTTTTTAGAATTCGTGTGGTTTTATTCAATGTTGCCTGTAGCCGCAGTAGCCTAGTGGTCAAGGAACTGGATCGTGGTTGGCATGTCACGAGTTCAAGCCTAGTACCGCTAAAGACCCGCCGTGTAAGGGATTGATGCACGTTAAATTTGTTGAGGGCTCAAACGTCCTCCCGTTGGGGTGCTAACTCCTGCTGTGTCTTCGTCTCTTGACCATTGTTCAAAATGACGAGGTCCGTCGTCAAAAGCCTTCATGTAACTGAGCAGTGCGCCGTTAATGTTCACTGGCTCACACATTTAATGTTGCCAATATGGTGTTATAGTACATAAGTACCAAAGAAATTTTAAAGTATGTAAATTACTCTAGCTTATTATGAACAAAAATGAAAAAAATGTGTGAAGTTAACTTCAGACTGAACTCATTGGCCACGATAGAATCATAAAAAGAATAATTTTCTAATATAACTAATATTTAAACTCTGCGCGGAAGAGCACAAATCTTTGAATCTGACTACCCTAAAATCAGGATTTTTTAAAAAAGAATTGACCAACACACGCATACATTTTTTAATATTTTATTTTATAGGCCATTTTATTAGCTTTATAAATGTACCAAGTTTTTTATTTCCCATTCACTAGAACAAAAACTAAAAGTGTTTTAGTAAAAGCCGATCCATAACTTTACATAACATGTCAAACTTTAAAATGTTTTTTGAAAAAAGGAAACGGGGGCACAGCGATTTCTCAAAATTTTTTTTAAAATAATTTTTTGTGTATGTTCTGTATAACAGTAGAAGTGTTTTAACCTTCAGATTTATCAATCACTGGTTGATTACAAAATTTACAGTTCTTTATGTGAATATAATCGCTGTTTTTTTCTTGTTGAGCAATTTCATGTAATAACTAAGATAAAGTGTTCTATAGTTTTTGTAAAAATTAAAATATCTCTTATCCTGAAGGTTATTTTAAAAAGGAATAGCAAAGCAATACATCAAAATTGAAAAAGTGAAAATTTGTTCATTTACTAATTGCACAGAGTGGGGCCTCGTTTATGTAATTTTTTGTCAATTTTTACACATTTTTTCCCATTTTAGTAGTAATAATTTATTTTTCTCTTTTTTGCCTTTTTTTCTTAAAATGCACTAAATAAATCTAAAAATCACAAAAAATCTCCATATTTCCCTTTTTTTTCCTTAAAAAATGTTGTCGCAAGTAGTCGGATACCTAGACCACCTTACGGAAGGTAAAAAGGTTTGTGTGTGAGTGCTTTCTTACAATTTGTCGAGAGCATATTCCAGGAGCGATTTTTTTTGCGTAAACATACTGATGATATATTAAATTTGAGTGCTAATAAATTACGAAATCCTGATATGTTTTAAAATCTTTCACGCGTTGTAGAACTTATTACACGGATTACGATATTTGTAGTATTGCCGTTTTTGTATGTTTTTTTGAAATTGTTTAGTTATTGATGTATTGTACGATCTATTTGTTCTATGAAATTCCGTTATAAAATTCGCATCCATCTAATAACCTTTTTATGCTTTTTCAAAGTCAACAGACTTTCACTATAAAGTTTCTAGAACAGAACACTTTCGCAATTTAATTTTTAATCGATATCGACTTTAAATATTTTAAAATAAACAATTTCTTGCTCAGTAATGTGTTTTGCGTTTAAACACATGCGATCCATAAATATTTTTTTTTAATTTCTTTTTTTTTTCGTAAATTTCTTTTGAGATTAGAATAAAGCATAAGTAGTTACATCTCTAGTTTTCGTTTCGAATATTTATGAGAACGTCGTTTAATCTGATTAAATTGAAAACGAATTAGATACAATTTGACCTTGACTTGTAATTTTAAAGTAAACACTTAAACTTATCGAATTTTTTTAATGCATGGTTAACTTATCAGACATACTACCCCAAGAGCGGTACAGTAAAGAAATCAATTATAACTCGTTTACCAAGCTGAAAGCATCGGAGAAAAATTCTTACAGCGAGAACTTTAAGCTTCTCAGTATAAGTTTGATTTGAATTTGACGAAGTTTTTATACTTTAACAGCATTTTAAGAGTAGAGATCAATTTAACTTTTTAAAAAGTTGTTTGTTGGTTTGTAACAGCAAAAATTATACATTTTAAAAACTCGTATATATTCTTTTTAAAAAATCTTCCAAAGAATGCATTTCACTGAAATTTAAATTGTTTTAGCACTTCTGTGAAAAGAGCTACAAATATACTAAGTCTCTACGAATTAAGTAAGTGATTTACTGATACATTTATTATTTAAAACTTATAGAAAAAATGTTAAGAAATTCAATATGCATTTAATTTATTATTCTTTGTTTAATGAATTAAGAACTTAAAGTTACCCAACCTTGAAGTATTGAAATTTCACGTTTTTTAGCAATTTCTTTTACTTTGATTTAAGATAAATGATAGTGGTAACCAAATGGTCAAGGATTAGAACTTATGGTCAGCGTTGTTTTTTCTGAGTCGTGTGTCCCATTCCTGGTGCCACTGAACACTGTAGAAGGGACGATACATGTTAAATCTATCTTGATTCTCAAACACCAATGTCTTCACGTTGGAAGTTTAGAGAGAATGTTTTCAACGCAAGTGTCATCCTCGTCACTTGACCGCGATTCATAATTATGGAAATTGTTAACAGATTTAATGCTGCTTCACAGGATGTTAGTAAAAAACAACTGGAACTAATAATTCTTCTGAGTTTTTGTATTAAGCTAGAAGAAAAAATAATGCGAAGTTGTGTTGTTGTTACTTATGCCACCTGATTGGCAGTAACATCAGATCAAGGCCCACGAAATTCATCGTGCCAAGGGACTAGTTGTACGCTAGTCGTAGCTTTGAGCACCATACAATTGCGATTTGGCTTCGTTCCACCTCAATTTTGAATGAGAACACCCTAGGGGTGGTTAAGGTACCCGACTACGTTCGGAACCGTGATTTTACAAAAAGTGCATAAATGGATAATTTTCATGATATTTAGTGTCACTCAGATTAGAATACATGCATAAAATTGTTTTTAAGGACATTTTGACAAAAAAATTTAAATATAATATTTTGGAAAAAAAATTTAACTTAGAATAATCTTTTTTCCAAATGTTCTCCTTTTGTGAAAAATGGTTCTATTATAATACTTTGCCTGTACATAACTCAGACCTCTCTACAGAGGCTCAACTAGAATTTTTGAAAAATTCACATTATTTTCAGAGCTACCACCAATTGAAATAATTATTCGCGTTTTTTTTCTTAAAATTGCTCCACTCTGTTGTCGTAAAATATGAATAAACCCATTTCTAAGTTATATATTTCAAAAGTTGTAGTTGAGCTTCTGAACAGAGGTCTGAGCTATATGCAGGCAAAATATTATTCTAATAGAAGCATTTTTCACAAAAGGAGAACATTTGGAAAAAAGATTATTCTCTAAGTTAATTTTTTGCCAAAATATTCTTTTTAAATACATTTTTTTGTCAAAATGTCCTTAAAACAATTTTATGCATATATATTTTAATCTAAGTGACACTAAATATCATGAAAATTATCCATTTATGCGCTTTTGAAAATCACGGTTCCGAACGTAGATGGATACCTTAAAAGAGCCTTCCACCTCTCTTCCCCTTCTACCAACCTCACATGAGGACTTGCGGTTCGAGGGTTATTTAGAGTGCATCCTTCCGCAAATGTACTATAAAGGTATTATACAGGGATAATATCCTTTGTCGTTTCATATCCCACATAAAGATATTAACTGTATTAACTGTAGGTACTATACATATACAAACATCCTTGCTTTCTCCGGGATTCGAAACCAGGCCTACATTGGCCTAGCAGCCAGCGATACTAACCACTGTACCAGATGGGCGACATGTGAAGTTATTTTTTTATGAAAAGTAAACTCATTGCAAGAGATTCTGTACCAATGTTACAAGCTAGAAGCAGTGGCTGCAGTCCACGAACTGCATGCCGAAGACATTCGAGTCTTCATTGTGTATTCTGTTCTGAGAAGGGTTGTACTGAATAATGAAGACAGGCCTCATAGTTCCATGTGAGGTATGAGGTAATAGATTAGGTGTCATTCTCGTCACTTGATTATGATTCAGTTTCCAGGTCCGTCTCTAACAGTTCATGTAGTTGGTCTAGAGCATTACTCACGCGCGTTCATTTCTTTTATTCTACAAAACACTCGATCATTAATCAAATTTCTGTACGTGACTTTAATTTCGCATTCTTAGTAAAATTTTAAAGAAACCTAGTTTTTACTTTGAACCTAAATATTTATAATTTGCTGGTAAGCCCTAGTTATAACATTTTTTATAAATTCGAAATAATTAATATTTTAAGTAATTAAAACTATAGTTAAAATACCATTAATATATGTGCGCAAATTTAGAATAATTAATGTTCATTATGTATCTACTACTTTTTTTTACCAAGTTAAGTGTATTGGTCTGTACGTGCTTTAGTAATCAGTTTTCGAATTTTTTTTGTCAAAACTAATCTAAAGTTTTCCCTTCAAATAATTCCCCATCCGTACATTCATTTGACGTAGCAGTTCCCATTTGGTTTCTACATAGATCCCTAGGGATCCATAACAGTTTTTGGAGGAAGCGGAGGGGAGATCCGTAAGAGAAAAAAATATTTCAGGAACTTATAATATTAACCAACGGATTTATGATACACTATTGTTAATAAACTAATTGAATAATAAATTTATACATCATAGGAAAAAAATTGTGGTTTAAGACTTGTAATGTGGGGAAATTATTTCGTCAGAAAATTCTCGAAGAAATCCTTCAGCATCAACTAATCTAGAAAAATCAGAGTTATTGATTTCGTATATTCTACAGTGAGTAAGTGGCATCATCGCGTGGAAGATTGTATTGTTTTTGTTATTGTTATAGTGAGCCATGTTTTTTATAAGTATCTACAAGTAGTAATGTCTCTCTTTGGATGAATTCGATTTCATTTTTTTAACAATGTCGCACTTTAAAAAATGGCTGCGATAGCCTAGTGCTCAAGGTAACGGACTCGTTACCGACGTCTTATGAGTTCGACCCTGGTACCGCTGAAGACTCGCCTTGCAGGGGGTCAAAGCACGTTAAATCTGTCAAGGCTCAAACGTCCTCCCATTGGTGTTGTGTGGTATGGAAGTTCAGAGAGAGGGTGCCAGCTTAGGTGTCATCTTCGTTACCATGGTTCAAAATTACGAGGTCCGTCGCCAAAAGCCCTCGAGTAGCTGAATAGTGCGAGGCTAATACTCCCTCATTTACGCACTTCAAAAAAAACCTAGTAGTGAACGAACGACGTAATTTTGAACCAACAGAACTACAAAAATGCAGGTTAGCTAGGTAATCCGCACATTAACTTGGGTGATCCATTAAAGTGTGAAAAATTGTTTCATTTCTCAAATCTGCTCATTATCTACTAGACACTCTTTAATCTACATCTTGCCTTCCAGGCACTCATTAAAGTGAAAATAAGATTTTTGGTAGAACAACCGAAGCGTTTCTATACGCTTAAATTAAATGTTTATATTTTGATATCTAAAAAATAAAATTAATACATTCGACCAATCAACACGTTAGTTGATAGAATCAATCATCAGTCGATTGAAAAATTACGATACAAAAAAATCAAACGATTTAAAATAGAATTGCAATTAATGAAATTGACGTTATTTTTCGATACCTAAAGAACATTAATACAATCAAGCAAAAGACTTTTAATTTGTAAATTTTATCATTTAATTTGCTTTCACGAGATATACTGGTCATCCCCGTACTGAAATTTGTAATACATTAATTCAAGGAATCTTTTAGCGAAGCATTGACTGTCTCTGCGACATAATGCATTTCTAAATGTGTGGGATAAATTATTCTGGGATGAGTCAACGTTTTTTCAGTCAGAATTCCTGATACAAAAGAAATGAGAGAAACAAACTATTGAAATTGAGCGCGGTACGGACACCGCTTACTTGAAGATAACCTAGTTACAATGCGGAAAACTCTTGATTCTGCACTTAAACGAAGCAAAGAAGTCAATCTACAAACTAGCTAGGTAATCTTCAAATGAACGGCTTTCAAACTTATATATATATATATAAAGGATAATGTCGGATGATTTGGTTAGGGAAGAGGCGCTCCAAGCATATAATTATTTTAAGGCTGTCTTCGGTAAAAGTACGAGAGCTTGAACTAAATGCGAAGCGCATTTTCACACAGAAAAAATGCCTCAATTTCTATGGAAATTTGCAATATTATAACTCATACTTCTGTTAACAATATAGTGTTTTTAAAAAGGCTAAAAATATTCCATAAGTACTTTCTTTTTTGTTATAATACGTGATAGCATAGCCCATTTAACATTACGGTATAGGAGAAAAAGCGCAAAACACATTTTATACCAGAAAAAATGAATAAATTCGGTTAAAAATGGTAAGTATGATAAAAAAGGCTGCTCTCTAAAGGATAGTGAAGCCAGAATATCATATTAATGTTTGATTTCTTTTATATCTGAAAAAATGTTCCAAATTCTGGTCCTATTCTTTAACATTAACCGAAAACCGCCTTAAGAATGTTGTTCAAGTCGAATAAATAACAAAAATTAAAGATATTGTTGTGATAGTGGGTTTAATTCTGATTCTACGATATTCGAGTCCTTAATCGTCTCAAGGGTATCACTAGTAAATATAAGGTCGTGAACGCAACATCAGTTCATTTTCTCTTGAAAGATGCAATTCAAACCAAAAGCTTTGACTAATTGGTACACACACACATATTTCAAATTAGCACAACTTACCACGCGCTAAGAAAAGACCTTCAAAAGATCACATTATGATACAAAGCTGCACAGCTGAAAATATTCGATTATCTTTAAAAACGTGGCAAACATAAAATTTATAACAAAATGTATGTTTTTCTGATAAATAAAAGATCTAGAAAATACCTTTCTCTGCCGATTAAATTTTCCAGTTATTGAGTTTAAAGTATAAAACTATAACATCTTATCAATTATTATGTATAACAAATAAAAAATGTCAGGGAACTGTTTTTACTATGCAAGTAGCAATATAATGAAAGTAATATTTATGTTTATAAACTAAACTTTTTTTGTTTCAAAACATCGCGTCTCCACTTGGCTCCATCACAAAAAGTATAGAAGTAGTTTGTAACCATATTTTCACAAGAGAAGCATACTATAAAATATTACTAACGGGAAAAAATTTGGAGAAAGCCATCGAATCTCGTGTGATTGAGTAATCCATCGTCAGCGTCCTCCCTCTAACCTCCATTGTAGACATATAGTACACCAGTCTTACCTTCCTTAGCATCCAAAACATCCTTTACCAAGCTGTGCCGACTATTACTCAAAGATTTAATGACATAATTTTAAAAATTATAGTTTTTAAGAAACTAAAAAACACTCTTTTATAGATAATCGAACTAAGTTGTAACGATCTTGTAGTCGCCAAATCTGGAATTAGCCACCAAATCTGAAAATGGGATCTGGCATTAGTCGCGAAGTCTGGAAATGGGAAATCGTTAATCCTGATGATCCTAAACAGTACAATGGAACAAAACTATTACATTATTGTATTGCCATGGGGCCTGGACAAATGAGCAAGATTTCAAATTAATCTGATCTTTTAAAGTGGGTAAAAATTGAATTCAAAGATTTTGCGTTATGTACAAGCGAAGAGAGAGAGCTTATAAAATGGTGTTAATTAAAAATAATGAGGATTTTTAAAGCTTGCATATGACATTGTTGATAAAAGTTAATAATCTCAGAAATGAACTCATAATGACTACACTTAATAAACAAATTATAGTTCATGTATAATTTACCGTGTAATTACATTATGTTGGCGCCAGTTGGCGAGAATTCCTAGTATAGATTGCTCCGAGCCAACTGTTTTAACCTTTTTTGTAATCAGTTCGAAAAGTAAGCTATCCCATATGGTTGGAATCCATTTTGTTTATTAAATATTGTTAAATTTACAGTCCGTTTAGTTATTTTAGTCAACATATTATGCAATATTTTTTTATTCTGTTACTTAAAATTTCTCTATCCTAATGCTCAAAGTAAAAACATATTTCGGATATTACTGTAAAGCAATAATATACTACAAATAAAATGCATATAGAAGTTCCCCAGCGTGTGTAAACTTTGCGCAATGCTTATGGGGTCACACAAAATTTTTGTACAAAAAATGCGGTCGCCACCCCAAAAAATTTAAGAGCCCCTGCCTTAAAGGGTGATTGGTTCAGTTATGAGGATTACTGAACATCAGGATTTATCCCATACAGAGAGAGGGCCATATTATAATGGAATTCACTGCATAACGGTCTTACCGTCTTATATGCGGGCATATGGGCCGCTTGTGCCCCCAGTGCCATATCTGGTGGTGAATTTGATGTAGAACGAAGTTTTCTTTTTTATGCTTGGTATAGTGCTTCCTGATTGGTCGAGCTAATCATTTGATTAAAGTTCATGCATGAAGTTAAAGAGTTCAAGAAGGAAAGCCCTCTCATTGGTGCATGGCAAGTTATGACAGATACTCTCATTGGCTGCTCAGGGGGCCTTCGAAATTGAAATAAGTAGAAAGGGGTGGGACTTGCCCAGTGGAGAAAGCCAAAATGAAAATATTTAGTTTTATATTAACACACAAGAGTGTGCAATAAAGATTGCACTAAAAAATAATAATTAAGAGTCGAGAAGTATTCTTCTTGGTCTTTTAGAGTTTATATCAGGGGTATAATTAGGGAGATTAAGCATATTTATGTTATTAGTATGCTGAAGAGAATCAAAGAACTTTTAAGCAATGTGTTGTACATGAGATTTAAAGCTTTTAATTTTTAATGCTTTGCGGAAGGGATCGTTTCTCATGTAGCGAGGTGCTTTGACGATCATCCAAATAAGAGAATTTTGCAAAGTATCTAAAATATTTGTTAGTTTTAGTGGCATATTTCACTGCGTAAACAATATCAGTATCTTCTTTAGGGGCTCGCCTTTTTATATGAGAAAGGGATGGTTCCGAGACAACTAAATGATCTCCCTTCTCTTCTATGGGATTGGTCACCTTCAGTAAATGCAAGTGCCACGATTCAGGGAATCTCTAGCAGTCTTTTTGTCTCCCTATTGTTAAAGTATATATTTAATATACCTATGCATAACTATGTGACCTGTCTCTTTGAAACTGAGAATATCATCCTTGTCATTTTCTTACCAAAAGCCGAACTCATTTCCATACATGTATAGGATGACCACTTGATAGAGGAGACGAAAGAATGAACAGCTGTCGAAACAAGTGTGTCCCTTCTATGGATCGCTTGGGAAAAAGCCATCTGGTGAATTGTTCTGCCTCTTGGTATCGGAGCAGAAAAAAGAAAGGAAACAATAGTCAAAGAGTCGACTCTACAGCTGTTTTTCCTCAGGGCGTGAGAGAAGAATCTATAGTTTACTTGAAAAGAAGAAAAAAAACATCTGGGGATTCTGTTCTCCTCTGGGTGTCAAAAATGGAAATAGAGGTAGCAAACGTCCGCCTACGAGTCGATGCTACAAGTCGATGCTTGAAATCCTTTTTTATATTTGTTACGTTGAAAATGAAAATTGTTTAAAAATAAAGCACTAATCTAAGTCACTATCCCCATATTTTTTATTCAGATTCTTAGTTAGATTGTTATTTTTAAATTTTTGTTTGAAATTATGTATTAGTATTACGATTGTAGTGTGTGCAGTGCCGATTTAAGCTCATTTCGGATCCTAGGCGCTAATCTACAGGCTCCCTTCCTGGGCGCCCGCCCCAAGCACCCAATGGTTAAACCGGTACTGAGTGTGTATGCCGCATATTAAAGAAAATGGTTCACAAAGATTATTATTTTTTACTACTTTTCCGTTTTGCCTGCGCAAATCTCGCTAAACAGGCTTCAGTGGTGTGAACACACAATGTACGCAGAAAACAGTTTATAAATGTTAATTCTCATTGGTTTGTCATCCCTTTTTGACGTATTGAGGAAAAGACTGATAAGAAAAGACCACGACTTGTTTTGAAAATATGGGGGAAAAGATTACCAACGGGAATGTGCCGTTTGGCGTCGGTTGTATCATTTTTCGCGACTTTATCGCTTGCGCAGGAAAAATAACTGCATTTTTGTGTTTTTAGCTTACAAAAATTAAACTAATCTTTTATTTAACCGTAACATATTTCCAGAAAGAACTACAATAAACGCAACGAAAACAATGTAACAGACGAAAAAAAACAAACAAACAAGCAAACAACAATACAGAAACGTTTTCATTGTTTCTTGAGAAAATGCCACTCCGAAACCCTATCCAGCATGTGCTCAGCATTTTATTTTTAACTTAAAAAAATGCCGAGTCATCAAATTTTTTAAATGAATAAATAAATAATTTTCGTCCCCCTCTCACCCTCTTTTACGGCCATGAAAGAAAGAGTTATCTGTGCATCGCATGACCGATATTTAAGTCTTCGTCTGTCTTTGCTCGCGCGAAGGTCAGTTTATCAGCGATATTGTGACGTCTGATAGTAAAACAGCTTCCACTTTATCTTTAAAAGTATAGTGACCGTCTAGAAACATCTAAGTGACAACGGTCTTGTCTAATGTAATGTATTCAAATTATGACATCTAGCTTGGATGGCTACATATTTATAGAATTGTTCTTTTAGCTAATTTTTTTCGTCATTCAGTTGGGAACAGTATTTTGTTTCATGCTTTCCCCCCTAATATTTTTATTTGGTTGGTTGATTGAATATTTTATGAATGTCCAACTTCAAAGGAACACGAGAGCTCTCTCTATTGAATACGGACCGCGTAATTTTAAACCTAGACTTGAATCAATGGTGAGAGGGCTTGAATGTTAGGGTCACGAAATCAAGGCCGGAGAGTCTTAGTGTCATTGAAGATAGACTAGATGATGAAGCGTAGTCTCTCTCTCTTTCTCTCTCTCTCTCTCTCTCTCTCTCTCATTTACGGTTGTTTTCTACCCAACATTTTTGATGCACAAGGGAGAACTGAATCACCAGATAGGTTTTTTCTTTCAAAGCAAACTATAGATTCTTCTCTCACGCCCTGAGTGGAAACAACTACTGTTTCGTATCTTGGACTGTTGGTTGTTACCCTTTATTTTCTCCGACACCCAGAGGTGAATCGATTCACCAGATAGCTTTTTCTACAAAGTAAATTCTTGATGGAACACATCTACACTGCTGGACAATTGCTAAGGACGGATCACAAATTGCTATGTAGCATAACATTAAGCAAGACATGAGGTCTAGTAGGGTAAAATATAGTT
The DNA here is from genome assembly GCA_019973935.1 of Trichonephila clavipes. NCBI lineage: Eukaryota > Metazoa > Arthropoda > Arachnida > Araneae > Nephilidae > Trichonephila > Trichonephila clavipes. The sequence continues at coordinate 183,606 of BMAU01015816.1, read as the reverse complement.
GCCACACTGTTCAGACATTAGAATAAAAAATATTTATTGTTCTGGAAAGTTCAAAAGCTGTGAAACATCTGAAAGAAAAAAAATGTTCATTTGATCTGCGTATGGAGAAATGGAACAATGCATCTAAAAGTCAGCAGGCACCTTAAAGAAAGGTATCAGTACGGGATATGTCCACCGTAGAGTGTGATGCAACATTCCACACGTCGTACCATACTTTGCACAACATTATCCAGCAGCTGTTGAGGCAATTTATCCCATTCCTCTGTGAGTGCACGGATGAGGGTGTTCTTGTTTGTCGGAGGATAGTTTCGACCAGCAACTTGTCTCCCCAAAGCATCCCACACATTTTCAATGGGGTTTAGATCTGGAGAACGCGCTGGCCATACGAGACGTTGAATACCCTCGCTGTCTAGACAATCCTAAACAGCGAGTGTTCGATGACATTTGCGTTGTCGTCCACAAAAACAAATTTATCACCGACAGCACCACGGAAAAGACGAACATGAGGAAGTAGAACTTCATCAATGTATCGTTGGCCCGTCATAGTCACATTCGCAACCACATGTAGGCGCAGGCGGCCATTGATCATGATGCCGGCCCACACCATGATACTGCATGTCGGATATCGGTCCTTTTCCTGGATATTTTCTGGACAATAAGCAGTACCACTCTCACGCCAGATCAGTTGGCGTCTACAATCCAATGACAGACTGAACCTACTCTCATCTGAGAATAGTACGCATGCCCAGTCCTGTTCAGTCCAATTGTGATGCTCACGACACCATTGCAAACGGGCAGTACGGTGCTGTCTGGTCAATGGGACACACACAACTGGTCTGCGTGCGTATAGTCCTCCTCCCTTCAAACGTCTGGCAACAGTTTTTCGGAAGATCTGCTTTACTGAGGGAGCAAGAAACTAATTTGCCACCTGCTGAGCTGTGGTGCGCCTGTTCCTTTTTGCTGATAGGACGATATATCTGTCTTCTGCAGGCGTCGTACTTCTAACACGACCTTCCCCGTGCCGTCTACTACACATTCCAGTAGTTTTAAATGACTTCCACAGCCGTGAAACAACGCTGTGAGCGATGTCGAACTCCCTGGCAACATCTGTTATTTTTCGCCCTTTTTCGATCTTTCCAATAATTCGGCCACGCATAAAATCATCTATGTGATGTCGGGAAGACATGCCAAAAATTTTAAGTTCGTCTATTAAATCTTTCCTGTAAAACTTTGACTTGAAACAACAACTGTCCACACGCGTCAAAACCTTTAAAGCTCTTATGAACGCTATCACGTGATGAACAGACGTGGAAAAAAAATTTGCATACTCATACTTCTTCTTAGTAATATCAGGCACTTATTCAAATTTTCCACATTTTGCTTCCTTTCATTTTGTAGTTGCTATGGATGATAGTGTTATCCTTCCGTAGCAATTGTCCAGCAGTGTATTTCAACGGCGGTTCATTCTTTCGTTCCCTCTCAAACGTGGGAAAACACTTGTATGTAAGGAAGTGACTAAAAGCACAAAGTGTATGATCAGTTTTGATGTGACAGGTCGATTTATAGAGCCATTATTTGGTTTGCGAGGTGCAATCACAGGAGAATGACAATCACTACAAGCATTTGTCCTCCAATGGTAGTTGGGACTGTAGGAAGATTCAATCTGAGCATCTTCTGTTCCGAAAACGAGTATCTTAGCCAACACGCCAAAACGATCTTCATCGTGTGGTGGATATTACTAGTTTATTTAGATACCCTACTACTCTATTCTCCCACCAGTGAATTGGGGAATAGGCGAACGATTTTTTTGTTTGTTACTCAGAGAGTGCATTTATTTATTTTTATTTTTGTTATTTTTTTAATTTTCTTCTTATTTATTATTTTTATTTTGTTTATCTTGCGGTAAAGGGTGCCACGACCGTTTAGAAATTTGCGTTTTTCTTACCTCAGTCAGGGAATGTAGCTACCAGTGTAAGAAGATTCGATCTAAGCCCCTTCTGTTCCGAAAACGAGTATCTCAGCCATCACGCCAAAACAATCGTCATTGCGTGGTGGCTATTACTGGTTTATCTAGATACCGCTACAGGATCAAGACAAAGGCTGCTGGGGGAGGACCCGTGTTCCTTTCTATTATAAATTGTAGGGGCATGTGAGAGAACCACTCGGGGGTTTAAAGAGACGTTTCGAAAGGTGACAGAGGCCTTTGGTGATACCAGTGATAGAAAGCCTGCGGTAGACTGCTAGGCAGCGGGTAGACCAGTGAGAGGCTCAGCAATCATAATCGGATTCTTTTACTAGCGAAAAGCTGCTGGGTAGTGAAAGATTTATTCCGGCGAGTTCCGAGATAATAAGTTTATTTAAAGTTGTGCGAGACTTACTAGAAATTTAACTTCACGAGTTTGGCGGAAGGGGTACATTATGATATCCAGATGCAGATCCTCAAGAACGAGCCCAACAGTCGACGATACCCAGTATATGATATGCAAAAGATACATCTTAAAGATCCAATGAAACGTGTGTGAATTCAACGTTAACTATATGTAAATAGAAAATAATATTTAACTAAAGTTGTGTGATCCCTCTCGCAACCAATAAACTAAGTAAACTTGGGGTCACGACATTACAATGGATGTTTAGTTGGGCTGATGCACGTTAAATCTTTTGAGTTCAAAGTCCACCCCCTCCCATTGAAGTGGTGTTGTATTTTGGAGATGGGAGTGCCAGCTCATGTGTCGTCAAGGTCTCTTGGCCGAGATTCAAAATTACGATGTCCGTCACCAATAACTCTCGTGTTGCTTTGTAGAGTGGTGTCAATAAACCCTCAATCAACTCGGTCAAGTGACGGGGGATGACACCTAAGTTGGCATACAAACAGGTAAGGACAGATTTAACATGCATTGGATCCTGTAAATGGCGAATCTTCATTGGCATCAAGATTTGAATATTTTCAGTTAGAGAAATATACATTGCTTGTGGCCAGTGTATTGGACACCCAATATCAATATTTTATTGGACTACCTTTTGCACGAATAACTGCGCTGATTCGTATTGGCATTGAGTCTACATGCTTTTGGAGTGCATTTACGTCCAGAGAATACCAGACGTTGGCCATGAAGCTATTTAGATCTTATAAATTATATGGACGAGGAAAGTGCTGTGGGACGTGTCCTCCCCATATGCCACACATTTTCGATGGTGTTCAGATGCGGGCTATGCGGTGTCCAGCAAATGTGTTGCACGTCAGACTGATGTTTAATGGACCAATTTTGAACACTTCTGGTACGATGTATACTTGCATTATCGCTCATGAAGTATCCGTCACCGTGAAGGTAAAAATGCAGCATTGCAGGGTGCATTTGATCTGTCAGTATATCCAGGTATCTCACGACCATTTGTTTACCCTCGAGAAACACAAGGGCACCATATTTCCAAGCCAGCAGGACGTGCTCCATATCATGGTACTCCCACCAGACTGTGCACAGGGCAAGTAAGGCAGGCTAGATTCATGGCTTTGTGAGGTTCTCGACAAATTCGACGTCTTCCATCAGTGCAGAATAAGGTTAAGCGTGATTCATCCAACCACACTTACTCTTTCCCATGTTCAGAAGTCCAGTGTCTTTCCCGACACCACTGCAAACGAAATTTTGCATTTCAAGCAGAAAGGGGTGGTTTTCTCGCAGGCACCCGACTCTGCAATAATTCTCTTCGCATGGTTAAAGCAGAAATCTCTTGGGAAGAGCCTTGTTTGACAATCTGTGTCAGATGAAGCACAGCAGAGTTCCTGCTTTACAGTACAATTAGTCTCTGACGACGTCGATCATGTTCTTGAAAACCGTACTCTAATTGCGTTTACGTCTTCCAGATCTAGAGAAGTACTGTGGATTCTGATTCCAACCCTTCAAAAACTTTGGTATGTAACCCAGTGAGATTTGCTGTCTTCGAAATCGAGGCCCCTGCTGATTGATTGATTCATTGATTGATTGAATATTAACGTCGCACTGTTCAGCTACACGAGGGCTTTTGGCGACGGACCACGTAATTTTGAACCATGGTCAAGTGACGTGGACGACACCTGATCTGGCACCCCCTCTCCTAACTACCACACCACACCAACGGGAGGACGTTTCAGCTCTCGACAGATTTAACGTGCATCGCTGCCCTACACGGAGGGTCTTCAGTGGTACTGGGCTCGAAATCGTGACAAGGCAAGCCACGGTCCGATACCTATACCACTCAGCTACCGCGGCCACAAGGCCCCTGCTGAACGAGCACCAGCAATAAGCCCTTTTTTAAATGGGGGAAGCCCTGTCGTTTTTCACATTTTGGTTTATTCATCACATTAAAAGCATTCTTATACACCTTACCTTACCATCTCGTTAAATGCATTCTAACCCCCGTGTAATCCACGTCATAAAAAAAATGCATGCTTCATCGCTAGCACGCATTCAAATGCAAATTTCTAAGGTTTCTAATTCGTTGGCCAATGTGTGCATATTATATACAAAAGTATTTTTAGTTATTTTCGAATGCTTCTCTTTTTGAAATATTGATTTATGTTCAAATTTTGATTTAAATTTGTGGTTTTCTCCCACATACAAATTTAAATTTAATATTTTTTAACTAATATATATCAGTAGCACACTTAAACTCTCTCTCTCTCTCTCTCTCTGTGGTCCGCAAAGTTTCTCACGTAACATTAAAAATTTCCTCTTGTACAAACTCTGAAAGGCCTCGTGGAAAAGTTGAAAGACGTGCCATCCTTGACTAGATGAATAAATTATCTTTAATGAAAAACTCCACTAAAACATGCATTTCGGTCAAGACGATTAAGTTAAAGAGGGGTGGGCAAAAACTTGGGAGCCCACGATGTCTGGTTGACACATAAGGGGAGTCCATTGCGATCAAAAGTTTAAGAGCCGCTGATATATAAAGGGTGTTTTTTAGAGGTATAGAACTTTAAATTGCAATAAAACAACGATGTATTATTGGATAGACATGAATTTTTTTTATTCGAAAGATAATCTTATGACATTACATTTTAAATATGATTTCTGGCATAGGACTGCCACAGCTGGCTCGGATGTAGTCCAATCTGGACGTCCAATTTTCGATGACTTTTTCCAACATTTGTGGCCGTATATCGGCAATAACACGGCAAATGTTGTCTTCTAAATGGTCAAGCGTTTGTGGCTTATCCGCATAGACCAATGACTTTACATAGCCCCACAGAAAATAGTCTAGCGGTGTTAAATCACAAGATCTTGGAGGCCAATTCACAGGTCCGAAACGTGAAATTAGGCGGTCACCAAACGTGTCTTTGAATAAATCGATTGTGGCACGAGCTGTGGGACATGTTGCGCCGTCTTGTTGGAACCACAGCTCCTGGACATCATGATTGTTCAATTCAGGAATGAAAAAATTCCTTCTTTCTTTGTTAGTAATCATGGCTCTATACCGATCACCATTGACTGTAATGTTGTGGCTTTCATCGTTTTTGAAGAAGGATTTCACCAGCCCATAAAGCGCACCAAACAGTCAGTTTTTCTGGATGTAACGGTGTTTCGACATACACTTGTGGATTAGCTTCACTCCAAATGCGGCAGTTTTGTTTGTTGACGTAGCCATTCAACCAGAAGTGCGCTTCATCGCTAAACAAAATTCGCTTATGAAAATCGGGAACAACGGCAATCTCGTTTTGGGCCCATTCGACGAATCCACGCCTTGCTTGATGATCGTTTTGATGAATTGCCAAACCAAACTGAGAATAAATCACTTGACAGCTGTTAAATCGGTCACCATCTTGGAAAGTAATGCCAACTTAAACTTCTATACCTGGAAAAAAAACACTCTTTATCATTGTTTCAAAATTTGATTGAAATGGTTTGATTGCATTTCAGGAAACACCTCTACCTCTTAAATGGTTTAATTTATTATTCTACGTATATTATAAGAAATTTGAATTTATTTAAAAAACGGATGTTCTAAAACTTCTGCATATAAAATATATATACTGATGTATATAATTAATTCTAATGGATTTCATACACAAAAACTCTTACCTGATTCATTTCCACGCGGGAATCCAGAAAACTCGATTTCTGGAACGTTCTTCCTGAAGCTAACGGCTGAAGACGTTAAAAAATAAGTAAAACTGCATATATTATCTAATGGATTTTAAAAAAAAATAAGTAAAACTTTTTTTCTAGAGCAACCTATTTTCTCTTCCGCGTTTCAATAGTCGTCTAATCAACTTTGAAGTATCGGAATTTTTTGTTGATGTAACTCTTAATTTCAATCAATGTTTACTCTTAATAACCATTCCTGTCACGATATAAGATGTCCTTTTTTAATTGATTCTAAATTTTATTCTCAAATATTTAATCCCTACTATCCCTCTAATTTCTAACGGGCATTGGGCATAGATTTATCTAAGCATGTTTAATTTTTATGCATGGAACTGGGGCTACTCTTGACCATGGAGAAAATGATCTTTTCGCGTTTTAAAAACTTTTCCAAGGTTTGCATTTTGTTGTAAAAAAGAAAAACAATCTGCATGCTGGCAAACAAACTGCTCCGTGATAAAATGTAAAGTAAATTATTATGAGATATACTATGATATGAGCCTTGATGCTAATTGAAGGTTTGCAAGAATTAAATAGGTTGGTAATTTGCATAAAAAAATAATAGATCGCTTTATATATCTAACGGTAACTCATTAAACTTTTTACGAATTAATTTTTGATGTATGCATTTACCATTTCAGCTCTGCCTTAGGACAAATTTTTTTAATAGAATGCTTTAGAATAGAAGAAAACCTATTGAGAAAAGGGAAGAATCCACAATTATAATATAAATTAAGGATTTTTTTCTATTTTGGTTTATGGCCGAAATTTCTAATTCACAGCATTTCACTCCACACGTGCGAATTTTTTTCAGAAACCTTTTTTTCTTCAATCTCAATTAGATATTAATTAAATGCAAAGGGGTTAGCAAATTGGATCATCGCCAACATTTGACTCCCTCCCCTTTATTGGTCTTACAATCGTTTAATTGATAAAATAAAACCTTGAAATAAAGTGGATGAGGAAACTTTTCGCGTTTGAAGGTTGATATGAAATTTATTTTTAATCTACACTGAAATTTTGCTTAAGCTTACATCATCCCCTGAGTAGAAGGGCAGATGCACGTTAAATATGTCCAAGATGCTTCACGTTGACATGATATGGAAGTTTTTAAAGAGGCGTGACAGCACAGATGTCATTCTCGCCTTTTGTCCGTGGTTTAAAATTGGGAAGTTTGATGCCAATATTTATCATGCGGCTTCAAAAGTCAATAAACAATCAATTGGTAAGCTTCTCTCGCATTCCTTTCGGAAGCTGGCTCTTAATGTTCCCCGTAAGGATTTATCACATGATTAGAACTCAGTACCTTCTGTTTCGAAAATGAGTACTTAAGCCACCATGCCAAAGTGATCATCGTAGCATGGAGACTATTACTGGTTTGTATAGATACCACCACCACTCAATCCCCTGCCAGTGAATCGGCGAATAGGGGCGAACGAACGATAATGGCGAGCGTGTGGGTTGCGTCATTTTGAAGGCGATGGCTTGTGGGTTGCGTCATTTTGAAGGCGATGGCTTGTGGGTTGCGTCATTCATGTGAGACTGCTTTGTTGGTTGAGTCATGTGTCTCCCGGCTTGGTTGCATTTGCGGTGGATAGATGGCGCCATGGATGCTGAGTGCGAAGGTTGTGGTTCCTTTGTTCGGCCAGGGTCACCAGTGAAGGAAGATTAAAACTTAGTACCTTCCGTTCCGTAACCGAGTACTTAAGCCACTATACCAAAATGATCATCGTAGCATGAAGACTATTACTGGCTTATACGGATACCACAGTCACACACATATACCTTAGCAATTACGCGTTCATTGATTAAAGAGAGGTTGCGGTAGCCTAGAGATCATGGTCACGAACCCGTGGCCTTCGTGCATTGAGTTCGAGACTGGTGCAGCTGAAAACCAGCAGTTAAGAGAGTCTTATGCATGTTAAATCTGATACACGTTGTTCAAAGTCCTCCCGTTTGTATGATGGAGTAGGAAATGAGATTGCTATCTCTGGTGTCTTCGTCACTTGACTATGGTTCAAAATTACGTGGTCCGTCGCCAAAAGCCCTCGTGTAGCTGAACAGTGCGACGTTAATATTCAATCAATCAATCAATCAATGGTTCAAAATGACGAGGTCCGTCACCATTAGCCTTCATGTTGCCTTATAGTGCGAGAGAAAGTGGAAAGATTAAGAAAAGTTTAAGAGCAAATGTCGGAAGATACCGTTAACCATTATTTGAATGTGTTAAAGGGTCAGATCCAAAAAATTAAATTTCATGCATTAGTCTAAAAATGTATCTAAAAGTTGAGAAAATAAATTGTAGAATAATTCGTTGAATTATATACATGTAAATTTTTAGTATGGTGTTTTTGCGTGGAAACGTAAGGGAAAATCAAATTTGATGTTAAGCACATTTATAAGAGATTGGTTAAATTTGTTTTTTAAATATTGTACTGGTATTTTTTAACTGATGATAGAGAGACTATATCATTCTGATAGATTACATCATTTTAGAACAAGTAATGAAAATGGCATTTGAATTAGGATTTCATTATCATAATTCCCACATAATATTATGCAAGGAACTTGATGTGATTTGGTATTGAAAAGTTATTTTCTAACATCAAGTTGTAGTGGACGCCCCGCGTTGTCCATTAGTATGTGAGGTTTGGAGGAAGATTAGCCATATTCAAAACAACTTTTATTTATTCACAATTATGAACAACAACAAAAATTCAATAACCCAATTTAAGAAATGCACCAATTACCAAATATACGAAGCTATAGCGAGGTAGAAGAGATTCTAGAAGACTTAATAAAATCGGATCACTTATCGGTGTCCAGGCAATACACCTTCTAATTCCAAGTGACCTAATCCAATTTAATCCTTAATTGACCAAATTGTCAATCTTAATATTACACGAATACGCTACGAAGTACTTACGCCTCACTTCACGTTAATCAATCATTGCTATCCGTTAGCAGTCTAACCTCTCGCTCTCTAACTCGAATGTTTAATCTTTATATACGTCTTAATTTACATCATCACATCTTCTTCGGAGGAAGGTTTATAATAGAATAATTTTTAAAGACCCAATATTCGCCAAGAGGATTAGTAGTGGAAAGGATGTGGATAGACCCATTACAAAGTTACGAATTTTGTGTTTTAAAGAATAATTATCAAATTAACATTCTTACTGGGGTTAAAAATAACACTTAATTTTTTATTTTTAAAATGAAAAAACTCGCAAAAGGAGAACATAAGTAATTGGTTATTTTCCTTTTTTTATCCTCCTTCAAAGCTTTTGAGATGCTTTTTCTAAATATACCTTATTCCATGCCCTTTGGGTTTAGATAAAATACAATGTTTACTGATTTTTTTAAAAAAAATTCAAATTAGAATATTACTAAAAAATTCGAAAAAGTTACGAAAAAAATCGTGCAAATTGTTTCAATAGAAATTTTTAATTTTTTTTTAACTCGAGCACAAAGCAAAGGCCAAAAAGAGATTAGAGAAACATATTAATTTTAAAACTAAGATGGTATAAATAAAAGCTTATTGCTACGCCTACACACACATGCACAAATGTTTTATTTAGAAATCTGATTTTGGAAAGAAAAACGCACCTTTTTTTTTCTGGAAAAGGTAAAAACAAAAACTGATAAGCCATTTTTATTAAATTATAAAAGATAGCGTAAAAAGAGCAAAAACTGTCTTTGCACTTTCTTCTGGTTACTTAGAAACAATTTTAAAAAAGAAAACAAGTCCTCCTCTTCCATATTTTTAATTACTTCAAAGTCGCCACTAATTAATCTAAACGTAATTGAATTCCTTTTCACTTCGGAAAATGATGTCCTACGTGAATTTTTGGAGAAAATTTCAAATTTAATTTTCATTTACGTGAACGCAAAGCGCATTCTTTCTGTAATCAAGAAATAATGAACAGTTATTAAAAAAATTGGAAATTCTCTTAGAGGACGACATTCTGGATAGAATATAAAATACCTTTAACGAAATAATTGACTGTTTGTTGGGTGCATCCGAAAATCTATTATGGCTTCTTAAAATTATAAAAATTCCTTTTGACATTTTTCGAATGACATCAAAAATGAATTAGTTTAAATATATTTTCTTTTTTTTATCTTATAGTTTTTCCCTAAACAGACTTCAAATAATGAAATTGCCAAAGCTTTTAACTTGTACTCTTTGTATATAAGCTATATTCCTTAACGCGAAGATGATTCAAAATTAAGAGATTCTTCGTCAATAGTCCTTGTATTACATCAGAGTGTAAAATTAATAAGCAATCACATCGATCTCCAAAGTTTTTTTTTTGTATGCTTATTCCTTTTAACTGAATCTTTAAATAGAATTTATGTTAAATTAAATTACAATAAAGTATTGAATTATAAGTTAAACAAATTATATATTAAATAAAATATAGCTTTTAATTAGGTGTGTCCAATAGTATACGAGTATCAGGGACTATACGGTTTCTGTTGGGAAAAAAAGTTAACAAAAATAGCTAAAAGAAAAATTATTTAAATGCAGAAAGGAAAGAGAAATTTACTAAAAATTGGGGGAGGGGGAATGGAAAAAAATAGAAAAAGTTTTTCTAAAAATAAAAGTTTTTTTGAGAATATTTTTTCGAAACATTTTCATCGAATATTTTTCACCATTCATCTACTCATTAAGTTATAAAAGATAGTTAAGTTACAATATTATTTAATTGCTCTTTATTTATTTCTTAAATTATCAACAATAGTGGTTAAACTAAAAATTTTGAATAATTGAATCTAAAGCAAAAAAAAAATTAATTTTTTTTATTACGACGCATAAATTTAAACAAGTTAAGAACATGCATGATTTACCACAAATAAATCACTTTTGTCAGAAAAGTTCTTTCTTGGAGAAAGCAGTGCATAAAAGGTTTTATAGAAAAATCTCACAGATACGTTACAAAAATGGGTTCAGGAATTTGTACCCTCCTATTTGCATTGGCGGTATCGTATTTTTAAGTTACCTATTTTGTCAAACACTAAAATGGGAAACAAAGTAACCCTATTTCTAGTTCGTGTAACAAACCTCTGAGGTGGACTTATTGCAGCAACGTGGCTGCTAAGGCAGTCCGAAATATGCTTTATTGGATTCTGGTTTTGAAAACTGAGCTGGCTGTTTTATTTCCTCTAACCCGTGATCCTCAAGAAAGACCCGAAAAAGCACAACTCGGAGAAGTTGTGCAATATTACCCATCTCAGATTGGATTCATTGCCGATAGGAATGGTACACAATAGCGCTTCTCAAACTATGTGGCCGTCCCCCAGGGGGGCGTGATAACTCTACAAGGGGGGCACGGGCCTATTGAAAAATCGGAAATAAAAGATTATTTAAGAAAATTATTAATTTAAGGAAAGTAAACAAACAAAAAAAAATCTGACATGATTAAAAATAAAGTACACATTTATACTGATATAATACATTTATAAATGTATCAGTATTCCACAATGTATTTTATAATTAATTTGACCATACTATGATAAGAACAAGTTTGAAAATTACTACTAACCCCATGGCTTGCCATATAAAAATTACATCAAAAAATAATATTTATCTTGAAATTTGTTCAGTTTATAACTAATCCTTTAATTACCAGTTGAAAGTTATGCAAATCCCTCCTCAATACCAACGTTTTCCGTGATGTATTGGGGGAGGGAGGAATAAATAAGCAAAAAAAATCCTATGAAATAAGTAAATCCTTCGCAAACAGTGTCAAAACCCTTTTATTGCATTCAAAAGCCTTCAGAGTAATTTTATGGATAGCAGTGCACAGAAAAGATCGTACTTCAGAAAGACGTATACATACGTCCTAGACAATTAATTTTGGTTGAGCGAGACGTTTATATACGTCGGTGGCACTTAAGAGGTTAAAGTCGTGTTGTAGCTTTAGCGTCAAAGTATAGTGTTATTGAATTCAATATATTATTATTGTATAGATTGGGGGCGATGAAAATTATGACTGAATTTTGGGTCGCAAGTAGTGGAAGTTTGAGAAGCACTGGTATACAAATAAACATATTGACAAGGATCTCTCATGGAGTCGTAATTCCTCTGTGGAATACTAGGAGGTCAGCGTGACCATTTGACCATCTAGAGGAGTGATACTCAACCCGCGGCCCATCAGGCCTTTTCTGAATGGCCTGCTCATGGCCCATTACCCTAAGAAATTCAATTATTTATGAACAATGTATTAAAAGTTTAGCGGGAAATCCTCTCAATCAAGCAATGAAATCGACAATTTTGCTGTCAATGTGTCGTACGGGTGCGAAATACAAGATTTTTTTTCTATTTGAAACTAGCGATTAGTTGTAACAAATAATAGTGAAATAAGGAATGAAATGGAGTAGTGACCATTTTATGGATGAAACTAATTTTCAATTATAAACAACTAATACTGATTTCAGTCTGGAATTCTATCAAAACTCTCCTCCTTGCTGCCATTCTGCATTTGATAAACTAATGTTTAAAATAAAAATAAGACAGGTTTTGTCAAAAGAAAAAAAAATCAATTATCAAACGGCTTGGCAGTTTTGCTAATGTTTTGCTTGTATGGTCATGAATGAAAGGGAACTGAAACTACTCCATAACTCAGTAAAAAATGTATGAAAACGAAATTTTTTTTATGTGTGTTTGGTAGAGATTAATATAGTATTAAAAGCCCGAAATGAGTTTTAATAATTTGATCAATTTGTCCACTTTTTAAGTGTCTAATATTACCTTGATCTTATGTTGTTTTTCCAATTACTCCTCATGTTGCGACCCACATTAAATATCTGCTATATGTATGCTGCCCGGCTGGATAAAAGGTTGAGTACCCCTGATCTACAGTGGCCGTGGTAGCCGTGTAGTATAGGTATCGTATCGAGGCTTTCCTTGTCACGAGTTCGAGCCCAATACCACTAAAGACCCGCCGTGTAGGGCAGCGATCCACGTTAAATCTGTGGAGGGCTGAAACGTCCTCCCGTTGGTGTGGTATGGTTGTTAGGAGAGAGGTGCCAGAGCTCAGGTGTCGTCCACGTCACTTGACCATGGTTCAAAATTACGTTGTTCGTCGCCAAAAGCCCTCGTATAGCTGAACAGTTCTACGTTAATATTCAATCAACCAATCAACCCCTGATCTAGAAAGATCCTTTTGCCCAATCAATGTCCTCCACCTTTATATCTGTATTCCAATAGTGTTGAATTGGTTGCCAGATCACACACACAGAAGACTTATTCCAACTTATGTTGCTAACATTAAAAGAAAAAGGTAAAATATTTCGGATTATAAATATTTGAGATCATTGTTAAGAGATAGAGAGAGAGAGAGAGAGAGTTTTGGTAATTTGAAAAGAAAATACTTTATTAAAAAGATGAAGTTATCACATAAAAGGAAAAATTTTCTAATTAATATATAAAGCTTAATTCGGATTTTTATTGTATACTTTACCTAATACACTTTCTTATTAAACTGATTTAAAGGGTTTTAAGCTATAACCAATGCATAAAAATAGTAAATTACTGTTAAAACTTCTATCCTTACGATTTTTTTTTAAAAAAATTAAGAAGTAATTTCATCAGCACACCTTATTTTATGATGCAAGTGCTCCATAACATACTTTATTTCGAAGAACTCGAAAACTGCTTTCTTAAGTTTTGTAATAATTTCGAGCTAAGTAAAATTTTTATATATTTTCATAGTACTTTACCCCTTAAGAATGAAGAAGGAAAAAAATGGATTACTTTCACAGATTATTTCATAAAATCAATACAGCTAAGATATTGTTTTTTTCGTAATTAGAATTGTATCACGTAAGTAATTAGCTTATTAGAGCGCGCGAGCATTAGTACTTTTTAGAAAATCGCTACTTTGAATAGAAAATTATTACGCCCTGAGGGATTTCACATTCATTAGGACCCCTAATTACCTTCTTAAAGACAACGAAATCACCATCGCCGATAGAAAAATAGTGGGTTTAGTCCAATTAGCGAATGAAAGACTCCACGAAATGTACTATTTTTTCCCCTTTCGTTTGCTGAATGCTGGAATTCACGGCATTTCTCGCAGCATTTTCTTCACTAATTTCAAATTAATCCCTTTTAATTGTTGTGAAAACAAAGAAAATTTCTTTTTTCTAACGATTTGGATAGACAGGTACTACAAAAACGGTTTGTCTAAATCAATAATAAACAGGTTGAACCCTGAAAGGCAATACAAAATGCGATGAGGGATTAATTGTTTTTCATTAAAATTTATGCCTTTAATTGTAATAGTTGCAGTTTTTTTGTCTGTTATCGAATAACCGGAGGGATTTAGTAAATTGTAATGAGTGTGTTCTAATTACTAAAGCATATTGTTCTCTTTTTTTATGTGGTACTTTTAAAATATCCCCTTTTTTTATCCCTCTTTCAAATTAGTACTTAGTCCAGGAAAATGAAAGCAACAATTACTTTTTATGTAATCTTTTTTGTCTACCGAAATTTCGATACAATATTCTCATTTGAAAAAGTTGAAAATTTTTTTTAATTATTATTTTACGCTTTATAGATCACTTTCCTTCTTTCTGTTTTGTTTAAGTCATTCATAAATGATGGAACAAAAAAATTGAAGACCCACTTTACATTTTCTTAAAAAGATAGGAAAAATATTCTGCAATTCACAATTATATTTTATCAAAATAGATATTATTTATTTAATCTTAAGAATATTACTAAGATTTTTAAAAAAATTCATATTTAAATTAATAAACTTACAAAAATAGAATTTTCAACCCACGAAAAGAAAGAACGAAAGTGAAACTACAGTAAGTAAAATATTCGAAAAAAAAACAATGCAATTACTTTGTGCCTATTTGTCACGAAATTCACAAAGATTTTCTTTAATTGAGAAGAAAAGTTTCCTCATTTTTAGGAGATGGCTTTCTAAGAAGTCCACGTTTATCCATCATGATTTATCACTTTTTTGTCAAGTTCCATGATTGTTCGACCGGATTTAAATCGGGAGTTCAATGTTTTAAGTGTGGCATATGATAAAGTAATTGCAGACGGACAATGCTTCGAATTATTGTCCTGCTAGAAGTTGTTGCACAGATAAAGCATATGGTAAATCTGTTGAAGATTATATTTATGAAGATTCAAACTGTGCTTGTCCATTGTGCTATTAAGGGTCTCAAATTTGCCAAAATCTGCACCTGACATGCAGCCCTATACTATCACTTTTGCCACTTTATTTTACTGTTATTTGGGAATTCTTCTTTCATAGATCAAATTACAGTTTCCAACCGATTAAGTTCCTTCCATTGCAACGATTTGAGGTGAGTTTTCTTTCCGCAGAAAGTAGTATACATTCGACCAATTTTTATTCAAACGCTTTCTTGCAAAAGCTAG
The DNA here is from genome assembly GCA_019973935.1 of Trichonephila clavipes. Lineage (NCBI taxonomy): Eukaryota > Metazoa > Arthropoda > Arachnida > Araneae > Nephilidae > Trichonephila > Trichonephila clavipes. The sequence goes on along the minus strand of BMAU01015816.1, from coordinate 168,078 downwards.
TTTTTCCTCTGATTTTACCGATGTATGGTTTTGGCTATTCTAGATTTTTAATCAGGCCAAAGAAAAATTTTCTGGTGGATACTCTTTGGAGGAATTAATTTGTTAGTCTTTCTTGAGAGAGTTGTAACGATAATACTCGAAGAAATTTTTGATTTACCCTAGTAAAATTCACACCTTTTCTATCTCTACGAGTCAACTTTTTTTGGAGGCCACATATTGGTGTGCATTTATCACACTTCTAGACTAGTGTACTTTTTATCACAATTTACACGACAACTACACAATTAAACTTTCTTTCAGTGATTTATTATGATTACATAGACAGATATTATTTTTTTTTATCGTTGTCTCCACACGCTTAATAATTTCTGCAAAATTTCAATGAATGGGGTAAAAATAGTCCAGCTTTCAGCGCTATTTCAGATAGATTTAACTCTCTATTACCTGTCTTTTAATATTCTAATTAATACAAAATGACGCAATATGCCTTATTTGCCTGTAGCTCAACACTGTATCTTTGTCCTTCATTTTGATGGATTGAAAAATTCTACTTTTTCACTCGGCTGGTTTATTACTTTGAATTTTAAAAACTTTGTAGCTATCCTTATAAAATTCTGAAGATTATGTAATATTCTATTTTGATAATATATATATATATATATATATATATATATATATATATATATATATATATATATATATATGTGTGTGTGTGTATTAATTGAATTGCAGAATAGCCTTCTCCATTTTTTGAGAAAATGCAAAGTTTACCTTCACAGTATATTACTTAATTGTTGTTCATTTCCTTTTCCTAATGCTTTTGAATAGTTATCAACAATGTATTATTGCCACGCCGCAAAAATCTTTTCATTCTTCTGAAGAATGTGTAAACTGTAATAGAGATTGGTGAAAATTTTTAATCCACGAGAACGATTCCATTAATTAATAGTTTTGCGGTGTATAGAACTCGGGGTACCTTCTGCTTCGTAAGCACGTAACTTACCGCTGGAACCAAAATCATCACGTTAGTCCAGAGGCTGTCACTGACTTATTATAGATACCACCGCCACACACTCTGCAGTGAGTCGGTGGATAGGAGAACGGACGATATAGTTATTATGGTGAGCGTGTGTGTGAGTTATTGCGTCATGTGGATGTGAGGGCTTGTGTTGCTACATCATGCGTGTCTGACGGCTTTTGCTCTTGCGGCGGATAGATGGCGCGACGACAGCTGCGCGTAGGTTGCGGTTTTCTTTGTTCAGCGACAAGGTCACCAATGCAGAGGATAGAACTCGGAACCTTCTGCTCCGTAAGCACCTAACTTACCGCTGGACCAAAATGATCCCTTCAGTCCGGAGGCTATTACTGGCTTATATGGATACCACCACCAAAGTTTCATTTTGTATCAAAGTCATCTTGTATTAATTCGAAATATTGTATGCTATTTTTAACCGAATCTCTTTCGATGTGATCTCATCAGCAGAGGGCACGAATTCGTGACCGGTGTTGTATCGGTGGAATCATGAATTCGACTCTTCCACTAAAGATTTGCTGTACAGAAAGACTGATGCATGTTAAATCTGTCGTGGATCATAGTCCTCTCATTCGTGAGGTGTGGAAGTTTAGAGAGGGGGATATTAGCTCAGTTTTTCCTTTTCACTTGAAAACTACGAGATCCACCACCAATAACTCTTGTTTTTTTCGAAATGTGACATTAGTCAACAGTCAATCACGCCAACATGTGAGGACTGTGAACATTGACATATTTAGAGTACATCAGTCCTTCTGCCTCCCATTCAATATATTGGTTAGTGACGCTGACTGCGGTGCCGTAGGGCCTGGGATCGAATCCCGGAGAAGGCATCGATGTTTTTAAATGTATAGTGCCTTTGCGGCAGGGGGGTACTTTAAATAGCCGTCGAGCCGCAAATCCTTTCGTGAGGTTGGTGGATGGGGAAGAGAGTTGGGAGACCTCTGACCACCCCCAGGATATTTTCCCTCAAAATTGAGTTGGAATATAGAATTCCAACCTGTCTCAGGCTCTGACAACTGTCATTCCTTCCCTTTGGGAAGGACATTACAACAACAACTACAGTCCTTCTAAACGAGGGGCAGTGGAACCGATGACTTGAATACGCAGATAAAGAGAGACATTGATTCAGTACGCAAATAACAGAATGTAAAAGCATGGTAAAACCGTTCTAGAGGTGCTACTCACTCGGGTAATAGTCTTGAATAGAGTTTCTCTCTAGCGGCATAGAAGCGTTGATCTTGGGTCCCTTAGCGTCGTCGTGGTAAGAGACGAAGAAGGTGTAGATGATAATCATGGCCACTTCAAACGACAACACTAGGCTTGCGAACTTCCTCCTCTGAGAGGTCATTGTACCTAAAAGAGATTGCGTAACAGAAATTGTTAAAAAAACCTTATATAGTTACATTTTTAAAATTAGTAACTAAATTTCATAATACCATACCCCTCTGGAGTTAAGCAACTTAAAATATTTGAGGTATTAAGGCAATGCTTCTCAAACTTTCAATACTTGCGACCCAATATATTCAACCATAATTTTCATCACTCCTCTTCCTTTCATACAAAAACAATGTATTGAATTCATTCATACTATACTTTGACGCTAAAGCTACAATAAGACTTTAACCTCTTAATTGTCACTGGCGTATATAAACGTCTCGCTCAGCCAAAATTAATTGTCTAGGACGTATGTAGACGTCTTTCTGAAGTACGATCTTTTCTGTGCACTGCTATCCATAAAATTATTCCGACGGCTTTTGAATACAATAAAAGGGTTTCGACAATGTTTGCGAAGGATTTACTCAGTTCAGAGGATTTACTTATTTGTATTCTTTTTCTCTCCCCTCCCCCAATACATTACATACACGTGCTTACGTAAACGGTGGCATTGGGGACCGAATTGCGTACAATTTAATCGGCACTTAAGGGATTAATTATAAACAGAGTACAAAGAATTAAGATAAGTGTTGATATTTGTATACAAATTTATATATGACAAGCCCATGGGGTCAGTGGTAATTATTAAACTTGTTCTTAACATAGTATTGTTAAATTAATTATAAAATACATTGTGCTGTACTGATACATCTGTAAGTGTATCATATCAGTGTAAATGTGCACTCTCTTTATTTTTTATTATGTCAGAATGTTTTTATTTATTTTTTCAGTAAATTAATATTTTTTTAATAAAAAAGTAGCTTTTTTGTTTTCGACTTTTCATTATGCTAGCGCCCCCCTCGTAGAATTATCACGCCCCTCTGGGGGGTGCCCCACAGTTTGAGAAACGCTGTATTAAGGTCTAGACCAGGGATACTCAACTTTTTTATACGCCGGGCCGCATATAGAGTGGCGTAACGTATACCCCCTCAACCCCCGCATCGCGGGGGGCAGGGTTCTAAGGGGCCCAAAGCCTGACTGACGCAAGTGCCTACCCTTTGTAAAATTCAAAGTGGGGGCCCAAAGCCTGACTGACGCAAGTGCCTACCCTTTGTAAAATTCAAAGTGGGAGCCCAAAACCTGACTTTGCAGGGGGGGCCCAAATGTTTTCCTTTACGCCACTGCGCATATATATGGTAGATATTTCCCGCGGACTACAACATGAGGATTGATGGAAAAAAACATTATAAAACCAAGGGAATATTTAACACTTAAAATGTGGAAAATTTTTTTTATTGAACAAAACATTAAGACTCATTTTTAGACTTTTTATACAATATTAATCTCTTTCAAACACACATAAAACTTTTTTTCGGTTCTATACCATTTTACTGAGTTTTGGGGTAGTTTCGGTTTCCTATCACATCTGACCCACTGTCGTACAAAAAAACTGCCATACCGTTTGATAATGTGATTTTCTCCTCTTTTTATAAAACCTCTCTAATTTTTATTTCCAATATTGATTTTTAAGCTAAGAATGGCAGCCAAAAGAAGTTTCGACTGAATTCCAGACTTAAATCAGTATTGTTTATAATTTAAACACATTTTCACACAGAAAATAGTCATTACTCCAATTCAGTATTATTACTTCACTGTTATTACTACCTGTTACAGTTACAAATATACAAAAAAAAACTTGCAATTCGTACCCGTACGACATAGACAGCTAAAATTGCTAGATTTGATTGCTTGATTGATAGCATTTTCCGCTAAATTTTTTATTCATTGTTCTTAAATTTAACTGTTTAGTGCAATTGGCATGAACAGGCCACTCAGAAAAGCCCGGCGGGCCGCAGATTGAGTATCACTGCTCTAGACTTTCCGATAAATATGGGATATACGCCTCCGCGTTATCCTTGGTCTTTTCTCTCTATCCTCTATTTTTCTTTACTACTTTGATAAAACGGGTGCTTCCCCCTTAGAGAATGTTCCCCATTTTCGCCCCTTTAATATTTGTTAAAAGATTTTAATAAATATTCTTATTTTAATAAATACTCTTATGCATTATTTAAAGGTATTGAGGGACCCCCAGGTTCCACCCTGGACACTAAGATTGAATTGAGGCAAAGAATTACCAGACGACATTTATACAATAACAAATAATTTATATTCACTTGAATCAATTATCAACCTTCTAAATACAAATAAGAATCAATATGTCTACGTCAATGGGATTGAACTTTACTATTAAATTAAATCACGAAATATGATACTAATCAACTATTAAACTCAATATCGAACGGGTTTACCGGAATAAGAGGACCGAGAGATATACGCAATTTGAGTTAATAGCAATCATTAACTTTACACTAACTCTATTACTTATTTAATCTTATTATCCGATGATTGAGTTTTAAATATCACCTGACTTTTACTACTTCACTCTTTTCCAGTCGGCTTAAACTTTCCGAATTTTAATCGCTGCCTGATAATCATCCAGAAACTAATCACACAATCAACTTGAATCTTCTTAGCGCTCCGCCTATGTATCTCTTGGCTCAATAGCCTTCTCCGCTAACCTACAACACTTTCCTTATATGCTTTGATTCATTTACATATCCCGTTTCTTCCTTTTAGAGCTGGTTGGAAATATACGCGAATTTACAATCCCCAAAGACGCCCAAGAGTATTAGTGATAAAGTGCCGCATAGGTTTGTCACAGTATTTCTACGTACAATTTCGATTTTTAATTATGTTAGACGAATAGTTATATTTCATGTTGCTTATTTTTATGTTAATATAAATATCTTTGAAAGCCCAGTGGTCGAGTGGTAGCGTATCGCGCTTCCACGCCACAGGTCCGGGTTCTATTACCAGGCTGGGCAAGGTTAACTCAATTTTCATCCCTAATGCAGTGAGTACCAAACTTGTTTGGGGACTTAAGCACTAGGGGGTCTCGCTTCAGACTGACCACCAGATCGGGACATCTGCTCATGTACCTCAGCGCCCAATGGTCACGTATACTGGGATGGGCACAGTAGACCCTGGCCCTCACGCCACTGGGTTTCAGTTTAAGTATCATTAAATGATGCTTAATGGATATTAATTGAACTCTAAATCTCTGTATTCTTGACCTCAATTCTTTAACTCTGCACGCATTGTCACGGGAATCGAATTGTTTCAAATATCCTACTGTGTGGCATCCTGAGTCATATTGGTAGATTGGTTTCGCACACAACAGCTATAAGGTTGACCCCTGGAATAGACCATTAGATGCATCTGTAACAACTATTTACATGATACTCTCAGCTATGAGCTCCCTCCATTGATTCGGTTTGATAATTAGGACAGGGGAGTGCCAGCTCTGGTGTCGTCCTCGTCACCTATGTACTAGGATATGTACAAGGTCTGGAAGGGTAATTACCAATCCACAGACTCATTTGAAAATTTAAAAAAAATATTCAATTTTTTTGTTAAAGTATGATGATTAAATCACTGGAAAGCTAATCTAAACGTAATAAGTTCTCCATACGAAATAAAAATGATTGGTTATTTTATTAAATTGTGTAAAAACAATGTATTTTTCTAGTTCTATGAGATAAGTAAACGTTTTCCATTTATAAATTTGTTTCCGCTGTATTTTAAATATGATACGTATCCAAAGTTTAACATCTGGCTCAAATCATCCGTCAAAACTTCTATTTTGAATTCTGGATACAAATGAAATCATTCTTAGAAATTTCCAGATGCTAATATAAGAAAAAACCCACGTTGAATGATATATTTATATATTTAATTTATTTGAATTACTATTTTTTCAGTCGTGTTTAAATATTAGCAAATAGACAGATACTTCGAAACAATCCTGTTTCTTAGTCTTAGAAATCTAATTTGTGATAAAAAAATAATTTTTATTTCACTTCTAAGCAATTGTTTCTTTCCATTTTAATCATAAATTTTACTTGGTGCATCTCCCCCTTTTGGTAGAAGTGGATAATTTTTTTAAAAAAATTTGTGCTCTTGACATGCACAGCATAGTAAAGTTAAATTCACCGAAACAAATTCGTAAACTAAAATTACTAAATAGAACATTTGCAACAGAACATTTGCTTCAGAATATTTGCAACTGTAGATAGTAATGACTCTTAAGAAACAAAACAAATGGCTTTTTTATAAAGTGCTTCTCAAAATTTCAGTATTTGTGACCACATATTCAATCATAAAATTTTCATCCTGTCCCCTTTCATACAATAACAATGTATTATATTCAGTAATACTATACTTTGACATTAAACCTACAGTACAACTTTAACCTTTTAAGTGCCACCAGCGTGTTTAAACGTCTCGTTCAGCCAATGCGTTATTGTCCCCGGGCGGATATATGTTTTTCCGAAGTACGATCTTTTCTGTGAACTGCTATCCATAAAATTATTCCGAAGGCTTTAGAATGCCGTAAAATGACATTGACTGTGTTTGCGAAACACTACATGTGCTCGCCTCCGTGTTAAACTGTGGTAATGAGGAGCGAATCACTTACTTTTTAATCGACATTTAAGGGATTAATTATTAACCGTAAAATTATCATGATAAGTGTTAATTTTTGCATATAATTTTATATATGACAAGCTCATGGGCTTACTGGTAATTGTTCTTAACTTAATGCCGTTAAATCCTTACTAATATTATAAACGTGAAAGTTTGTGTGGATGTTTGGTAGTATTTCATGCAAAAACAACTGAATGGATTTTAATGAAACTTTACAATAATACAATTTATACATCACAATAACACATAGGCTATAATTTATAAAGATATTGTGTGAAGTGGCCAAAATATAACGACAATTGTCTAGTAAGAAGGAAAAAAATTCTGCCATCTGCAAAAAAGCCTGTGACAGCCTGTATCTATCTTTTATGTGTGAAGCAAAACTTCGCATTTTGTTTTGTCTACGTCAGGCGCCAGGAACTGCCAAAGCTTGAGCAGACGGAGTGTGAGGCTGATTACAATTTTAACATAAAATAAAAACAACAAAAAGTAATATTAACGTATGACACCTCCAGATATAAATTATTTATACTATTTTAAGCGTTCATTACATAACATTTATATCAGTGTGTTACTTATGCTGAGCAGAGATCAGCTTAGGAAGATGTTTTCAAAAATCGACCCACAAGAGAGTTACGGGGAGTTATAGATAAAAAAAAAATTCCTTTTATCAGCTATTAGATCAACAGATTTAAAACTTAACAAACAGGGTTTTTTTTATTCAGCTGAGATATGCAAAAAGCCTTTTTTTTGTTTATTTTACAGTTCATGTAAAATTAACTCATTAAAAATTTCTTTATTTTCAATTTGTATTGTTTAATTTTTCAATTCACCCGTGCGAAGAACGGGTATATCAGGTAGTAAGTTATAAAACACATTGCGCAGCACATTTATGAGTCTATCATATCAGTGTAAACGTATGCATTTTATTTCCTACTATGTCAGAATGTATTCTGATTGTTTATTTTCAGTAAATTAATAATTTTTTTCAAATAATGTTTTCTTTTCGTCTTTTCAATATGCTCGCACCCCCTCGTAGGGTTATCACACCCCACAGTTTGAGAAATACTGCTTTAGATATTATATGAGCGATTTTGCTTAAGCAAGGTGAGTTAAAAACAATAACAATGTGCTAATGCATTTTATGTTTAAATACACAAACTTTGCTCGTTAAGATATCTTTTATTACAAGAATAATCAAACCACATTACTTGTACAAAACACACACGAAGTCTAACATAAAAAAAGTCTTTCTAAATATCTTCTTATACAAATATGAAGTTAATGAGGCTTCAGTAGTCTGTTAATTGTATTAATTAGTGGAGAATCAATTACAATAAAATTATTGTCTTTGAAATTAAGGTATCCGACTACCCTAAAATCATGATTTTTAAAAAAAATGGTCAAATTTTTTGGTATGATTTTATTTTATGGGCCATCTTATTAGCTTCATAAAAATACCCCAATGTTTTTATTTTCCATTCACTAGAACAAAAACTAAAAGTGTTTTAGTAAAAGCAGATGCCATAACTTTACATAAGATGTCAAACTTTAAAATGCGTTTTACTCGAAAAATGTGTTTTTTCCGAAAAACTCAAATGGGGACAGCGATTGCTCAAAAAGTTTTTAAAATAATTTGCTGATATTTTGTGTGTATGTTCTGTATAACAGCAGAAGTGTTTTAACCTTCAGATTTATCAATCACTGTTTTATTTCAGAATTTACAGTTCTTTACGTGAATACAAACACTGTGTTTTTAAGCAATTTCATATAACAGCTAAGATAAAGGGCTCTAGTTTTTGCAAACATTAAAATATCTCTTATCCTGAAGGTCACTTCAAAAAGGAATAGCAAATACATCAAAATTGAAAAATTGAGAATTTGTTCATTTACTATTTGTACAGAGTCGTTTGTGCAATATTTTGTCAATTTTTACCCATTTTTTCCCATTTTAGTAGTAATAATTTATTTTTCAATTCTTAATTTGTCTTTTTTTGTTAAAACGTAATAAAAAAATCTAAAAACCACAAAAAAATCTTCATATATCCATTATTTTTTTTAAAAAAAAGTTGAAGCAAGTAGTCGGATACCTTAACTGAATATAATTAAATGCATACTAAAAAATAAAAAAAACTGGCTGAATAGTTAGAGTATTTGTCTATGAAGTTTTTAGCAACTTGAACTTGCATCATTTTAAAATCCTCTTTTACCTTTCAAAGTAAATAAACTGAAAAAACGAAATATATATATATAAAAAAAGTACTTTTAATTTTCATACTTTTATTATAATATCTCTATAATTTTTATAGTCTTATTTAATTTTTTTTACAAATTCCTATGCGTTTGTTTTGTTTAATAGATGATAAAGAACTTAGCTGAAATGCGTGGACTTGTTTCACATAAAATTTTAATGCTTTATTTACTTCTCGGCACAAAAAAAAAATTCTTTTGAAAGGCAAAATAAATATTTCCGATGTTTTGCAAACTAGAAATGCATAAAATGATTATTTTTAAGTATTTTTAAAAAATTGTTTAAAAAGTGCTATTTTAAGTAATAAAATACCCACAAACATTTCGGTATTAATTCCCTGAATAAAATAATTACAGAGGAATTATGCAAAACTTACTCTGCTCTTAAAATTAATTACTCAACATAACCCATCTTTCTATTAATTTAAAATTTATAAAAATTACCATATAAATAAGATACGAAAATTTTACATGTATTATAAGTTTTATAAATATACAGTTTGATATAAAAATTCTTTTAAGTTTAAAATATTAATCTTATCAACACATTTCACAGGTAATCATTTTGGTTTCAAATAGTTTTTGCATAAATCATGAATAAAATCATAGTTATAAAAAAATAATTATGAAACTTTTCAATCTGAAACATTTTTAGTATGAAAAATAATTTTAAACTTACTTGTAAGAAAATCACCGTGATAGAGTCGGTTAAAAAAAGGAAAAATCTAGGAATTATCACGAATATTCAAGAGAAACGGGAATAGTTACTCTCAGAGCGTGCACTCTCGGATGATTTTTTTCCTGGAACACATTTGTATCAAATGACACGCAATTGAGTGATGTGAAAGCGGGGGTGGCGAGGGGAGGGGACTGTCATCCGATTCGCTGATTTGTTGTTCCCTCGGAAAGGTTGAAAGCGGACTCTTGTCAGATTGGATGAGAGGAGAGAAAAACAAATCTTTACATTTTCTCTCTTCCAGGATTTCCGCGCATTTTCACAGATAAACAATTTCCATTTGCGTTTATGGAAATGGCTCTTGAAAATCATAAAAATAAATCAAAATGAAAAAGGATGCATTAAGTGGCGCTGCAGAATAAGGCGGCGTGGTTTTATTGCGTTGCGCAACAAAAATTTATCCACTTCAGAGGTAGCAATTGAGCAAAAACAACTTTTACGGACTTGATATCATAATCGCTTTAAGTTGTGTTTTATAATTGTGACTGAATCTCTGTGGTTGAACAGAACCTGTAGGCCAGGAGCCGGGGGACTTTACTGGCTACTTCTAATATTTTTGAGGCGTTGTGGTTCATCCAGTAACGTAGTTGTGGCTATTCTGCATGAAAATTGTATGCTTCATTTTTATACATTGTTTCTCTCTTTTAGAACATGACAGATTACTATTTTTACTACAAAGATGCAAGTAATATAAAAATTATCAGGTTGAATGCTTGAAAAAATATGAGAGTGACTGCTAGACCGTGGACATATTCAGTAGCGCACACAGAAGTTTTTCAAGGGGGGGTCCAGGGTCGAAAGTCCACCATTCTTGTATCATGCTCCTTTTGATTTTGTCGATTTTGGAGAACAAAAAACAGTGAAAAACTAATTATTGAATAAATAATTAGTATTAATTAATAAAATTATAATCATTAAAAACAAATATTTAATTAAATTTTACGTATTATATACTTAAAATTATAATCAATCGGAAAAAAATCAAGTGTATTGGGGGGGGTCCGGACCCCTAGGACACCCCCCTTGTGTGCACCACTGGACATATTCAATGTAGCAAGCAGAGAACATACTTGAACCGATGCATTTGAAAGAGACACGTGTACTTACATTTTTTCGCTGCCGATTCCCGTACCATCGCGGGATATGATATGAACTCAAAAACCCAATCCCGTGGAAGCACGGAGTGTGGAATGATGCATCAATAGCCAATGCCGTGCTGTCGCGGGAAGAGCTGATCCTCAACATTAACTCAACTCTTCAGTCGGTGTGTGGGGAAAAATTTATTTCTGCGGCTAGTATTGCAGTGATCGCTTTTTTCCCCTACAGTGAACCTGGTGGCAGTGGACCTGGTGAAATCTGTCGAGGCTCAAACATGCTTCCGTTGGTGTGGTGTGTAAGTTAAGAGAGGAGGAGGTATACCAGCTCGGGTGTCAGTCTCGTCGTTTGACCATGGTTAAAAAAATACTAGGTCCGTCGCCAAATGCCCTTGATTAGCTAAATAGCGCGATGTTAATATTCACTCATTCAAAATCGTGAGGTCCAATCTCGGGTTATTTTCAAAATGTGAGTGTTGATAAAGCATCATTGAATCAACCCATTTGGAGGAATTCAAACTTTTATCTTGATTTCTTCATTTTTTTTAAAAAAAAATTGACAGCATTTGCTGATTATACTTTTGCTGTAGGAAACAAAAATCAAAATTATTTTAATTTATTTTCTGATGAAATTTCACTACTGATTTAAAAATAATTTTTGGAAAAAAAATTTCAAAATTACACGATTTGTTACAAAATTATATGTTTTGGAAATTAGCGAATTAATAACAACTTTAACTGTAATTAAAACAACACGTCAAACGTATTTGTCATAATTAGGTTTCAATCATTTTAAGTAGTGAAATAAATAAATGATTAAATAAGCAAAAATATTAGAAACAAGAGGAAAATAAACCGTTAACAAATCATAACACAACTTGCCTAAGAACAAAAATAACTGTAAAATAAAGATGATATTGATCATCCACTTTTCCTGATAAACTCCTCGAATACTTTTTTCATTGAAATGGCGTGATAGTAAGTTCAGTTTCAGAAATATGAGTCATTCTGTTACAATGACCACAATTCCAGTTTATTAGAAATCATTTATTATTAGCCGTTGCAACCCGCTTTCCAGGGTATTTCATGATAATGTATCGCAATTTTTTAAAATTCCTGTTATCTAAGTCTTAGTATTAAATTTTCGACTGTATATTCAAAAACATTTTTATATGTAACTCTCAGCTTTTGATTAAGAACCACAACTTGAATTTCTCTCTCTCTATATATATATTTACCTATAAATTCCCTTAACCCTATCCCTGAAAAGCTTATTGTGGCCGCGGTAGCCGAGTGGTATAGGCATCGGATCGTGGCTGGCTTTGTCACGAGTTCGAGCCCAGTACCGTTAAAGACCCGCCGTGTAGGGCAGCGATGCACGCTAAATCTGTCGAGAGCTGAAACGTCCTCCCGTTGGTGTGGTGTGGCAGTTAGGAGAGGGGGGTGCCAGCTCAGGTGTCGTCCACGTCACTTGACCATGGTTCAAAATTACGTGGTCCGTCGCCAAAAGCCCTCGTGCAGCTGATCAGTGTGACGTTAATCTTCACTCACTCACTCACTGAAAAGCTTATTTCCTCAAAACCGTTCTTAACTAATTTGTACGCAACGAAAGAAACATGCTTGCAAAATTTCAAGTCCGTTAGGGGGCTATAATAGTTCAAAAACGAGAATTTATTCATAATGCCCACTTAACCTCTCACAACCCGACTTAGAGGTCGATTTCCGCAAAACCCGTTGTTAGAGGATTTCTACTGAACAAAAGAAACATGTTTGACAAAGTTCAAATCTGTAAATATAGCAAAGTCGGACCTCCATATAACGAAGTTGTTAAATCCCGACAAAAGTTCGTTATATGGAAAATTCGTTATATAGAGGGTCATCTCTTTCAATTTTCTTTATCAATCACATAAAACAAATTTTAAACTCATAAGCACTGTATTTTTTTAAAAAAGTAATTTATTCACACTTTTTGTAAATTAATATATATTTATTTTATATGTCTTACATATCAAAAAGAAAAGAAAAGAAAGAAAAACTGAAAGGAAATTTTCTTGACGTGTTTATCCACTTACTGAAGAATTAATTTTTTTCTTTGATGTTCAAGCACTTACGTTTTGACGTTTTCGAGCCCCAATAAATCAGTATGACTAATCACTACAAATGAACACTATTCAAGGACACAGGGAGACGAAACAACTCCTCTGAGGGTGAAAGGTGATATCAAAAATGTTTCCATTGAACTGGAGAACGAAGATTAAAGGTTGCATATCTTTGACGAAACACCCAGAATTCTATTGCTTTTGGTAAGTTAGGCACCTAAAAAAGCCAATTCAAGTTTATGACCACTATAAAATGAGTTAAAAAAGAGAGAATAACTTGAAGCGTCCCGAAATACTTTAAAAATAGTCAGAAAAAAATTGAATCAAAAGCGAAAAAGTTCGTTATATAGAAAATGGACTTCGCTATTGTGAGGTTATTTTGCGAACAAAATCGTGTAATGTTCTTGGTTGCAGGAAAAGGTTCGCTGTATAGAAAAATTCGCAATATAGAGGTTGGTAACATGGAGGTTTTACTGTAGTTCAGAAACGGGAGTTTTTTTAAAAATAAAGAACGCCCGTTCACACAATCCTTTGGGAGACAATTTCCGAAAACTCCGTTCGTAGCATATTTTTACTCAGCAAAAGAAACTTGCTTGCCAAATTTCTGGTCTGTAGGTTTCATAATTTGAAAAAGGTAATTTTTATCTACAACAACTTCGTCCCCCTCTTGGTAATCAATTTCAGCAAAATCTGTTCTTAAATGTTGCCAGATGAAAACATGTCCTCGAATACAGTCATCCTTTTGTAAACATTCCGAGAGTAGCAGTAAATCACACGATCTATCAAGACTTAAGGCACCATAAACCATTACCGACGCACGCGTGTGTGTGTGATTCTTCTCCTTGAAAGTCCAAAGAATATTTTTCGTTTCTTTCGAAGTTATTCAAATAGTTGCTTGCAACCATCTAGACGGTAAAGATTGTATTTCGTTCAGTTTTCTATGACGTCACATTTTTATAGTACAATTCAGTCTTTCTTTTGGAATGGGTTTCAATAATTCTGATAGGCGTTTATCTTTATTTTTACGAATTTTGATTTAAACAGACCAAACTGTGACACGTGAAGTTTTTCCTTCTTCTAAAGCGTTTCGAAATTTGATGGTAGTCGAAAAATGGGTCAATCAACGCGTGCTGTCAAAATCCTTTTTCTTCTAGATCATATTTTTGAATCATCTTTTCTAATCATCATATTGCGAATAGCAATTGTAGAACTCTACTTTAATCCAGCTATTTCTCCTTCAAATTTACCGACACCACGCAAAGTAAAATTTTTCCCACTTCACACTCGGATTCTTTTCCAAATGGCATCAACAAATAAATAACGGACAGCTCAATCAAAATTTACCTTTTTGCTCCTCAGGTAATGTTTTTACAAGTACTAACGTATTATTTTTATGATTCTGATATCAGGTACACAATATGCCAAAATTCTCAGGTGGTCTTATAATTTTTTACATATAATTATTAGTACATATAATTATGATAATTTTACATATAATTATAATAATTAGGCACATCATTTAATTTTTTAAAATCAACAAATTTTTTCTAGAAAGTTCAAGTAAATTTTTAATGTAAAACAATTTGAACAAAAAGTGTTTCACTATTGATTTTAAATACACACGTTAAAAAAAACTACATGTTAGGACTTTTTTCAAGAAATGCACTAATGCATTTATGCTCTTATAATTTTTAATGCAATTTTAAAAAATGTCCATGTATTGAAAGTATCATTATTATGATATGAAAGAATTTTTTCTTTTATCGCGCGTTTTTTTTAAATGTTTAAAAGTTCTTAAAATATTAAAAAAAATGTATAAAATGTAAACTCGGTGAATATAAAAGCAGTGAAGAAACATAAATTCTTAAATTAGTTTTATAACGATAATTATTCTTTGATATTTAATTATGAATCAATTTAATAGTTTTAAGAGTGTCACTTCACAAAAATTGGTGAAAAAATTGGTTTTCTTAATGGAAAATAAACTAATTCCTTTTCTGCTTCTAAAAAGCAATTTAAAATTTATACTCCAAATAAATTAGAAAAAGTTTAGCAATCCAAATTAAGGTTCTGGTATATATGGCTGACTTAAAAGATAAAAATATTCAATTTTAGAATTCAATTTCCTTAAACTTTAAATTACAACTGAAAAGGAACATTTTGGAAAATTCTACACATCTTATAACTTTGAAAATTTTGTACATTTATACATACTATATAAGTAAATATTTTAATGAAAAAAATTTTTTGTGAAAGAAGCTATTAAAAAAATTACTATTTAAAATATACAGGAATTTTTCCCCATTTCGGAACTTTCCTTATTATATTCTTCAAATGAATTTCTTAAATAAAATTCCCAAAATTTTTAAGATTCTCTTATTAAAACTATGCAATAAATGTACATAAGAAAATTTGTCACTGTATTACCAGACAAATTTTTAAAAAAAATTCTTAAACTTAGTTCTTGTTGTGTGTTTGTTACTGGGATGCATGCGAAAGACGTGAGACAAATGAACATTTAACACAATCACAGAAGAATACAGATTTTATTACAAACGATGATCCCAGCAAAGAATAGAAGAGGTACGCTACTTTCCTTTTTGAGGCAGGAATCCATTTCAGGCAAAAGGTCGATTTCTTTTCCCCAAGATACATCCATGCCTTATTCCGGATTCGAACCCGAACCCACTCGACTACAAGCCGAGTGTACAAGCCACCATACCAGGTAGAACGGTCTTAAATTTAGACTTTTATAACATTACAGTGATAGAGAAAATGTTGTGTGAAATGACCTCCTTTAGCTCACGCAGTAGCGTGCACAAAGGTGGGGTTAAGGTTTCAACTCCCCCCATAGACTTACAGATTTTTAACTTGGAGATTAAACCTTGGTGCTTACGTCTATGTTAGTGCTTCTCAAACTTTCAATATACGCGTCCTACTATTCAAACATCTTTTTCATCGCACCCCTCCTCCATACTTCCTATGTGTCATCGACGTATAAAAACGTCTCACTCAGCCAAAGCATAAATTTTCTGGACGTATATATACGTCTTCCCGAAGTATGATCTTTTTTGTGCAGTGCTATCCATAAAATTATTCCGACAGCTTTGGAATGCAATAATAGAACCTTCATAATGTTTGCGAAGAATTTATTTATTTCAGAGGATTTGCTTTTTTATTTCTTTTCTCCCCTTCAAAAAAACCCCCCATCAAAATACGCTCGTCTACGTGGTAAACGGTGGGGAGCGAATCGCGTAATTTTTAATCGGCAGTTAAGGAATTATTTATAAACCAATTATTTAATAACCAAGATAAGTGTTAATACAAACCCATGGGGTGACTGATAATTATCAAAATCTGTCTAGACTCAAAATCCTCCCGTTCGCGTGGTGTGAAAGTTTGGAAAAGGGGTACCAGCTCAGGTATAATCCTTATCCCTTGACCTTTGTTCAAAATTAAGAAGCCCGCGAGTATAGTGGTTATAGTGAGTATAGTGAGCCGCGATATAGTGGTTAGCGACGCTGACTGCTGTGCGTAGGGGCTGGGTTCGAATACCAGGTAAGACATGGATGTTTTTAAATGTATAGTGCCTTCGCGGCATGGGGGTATTCTAAGGAGCCGTCGAGCCGCAACCACTATAGACTCTTCTCCTAAAGATTTGCTATACAGAAAGGCTGATGCACATTAAATCTGTCGTGGATCATAGTCCTCTCATTCGTGAGGTGTGGAAATTTAGAGAGGGGGATATTAACTCAGTTTTTCCTTTTCACTTGAAAAACTACGAGATCCACCACCAATAACTCTCTTGTGTTTTCGAAATGCGACATTAGTCAACAGTCAATCATGCCAACATGTGAGGACTGTGAACATTGACATATTCAGAGTACACCAGTCTTTCTGCCACCCATCCAATATAGTGGTTAGTGACGCTGACTGCGGGGCCGTAGAGCCTGGGCTCGAATACCAGATAAGACATGGATGTTTTTAAATGTTATAGTGCCTTCGTGGCAGGGGGGTACTCTCTATACAGCCGTCCAGCCGCAAGTCCTTTCGTGAGGTTGGTGGCAGGAGATTAGAGGTGGGAGGCCCTGACCCTCCTCCAGGGTGTTCTCCCTCAAAATTAGGGTGGAACTGAGCTAAATTGTATTGTCACATGTATGGTGCTCAAGGCTACCCCCAACGACAGGCTTATATATAGCCCCTTGCCATGATGAATTTCGTTTGCCTCGATCTGACTGCGTTACAATAAAGCAACTAGAAGTCCGTGTAGCTTTACAGTGCAACGTCCATAAACACTCATTCACCCCTTCTCCTTCTGAGCTTACGGAATATATTTATTAGGCAAGGATATTCTTAAACAACTTTTCAATCAAGTATGTTTTCTGTGTATTTGGAACATTTATATCCCATTTATCGCCAATTCCCTAACTTTCTTTCGGTAATAACGGTTTTCTAAGTAATCTTTAGAAAAGGCAGATATGAGTGAATGCATATGTTTACACGAAACCATTCCTTTCCAGCAAATGCATTCTAAAGGCGAGCAAGATAAGCAAATCGATGTCAATGTAATGTCCGATAAAGGTCACGCCTTTCCTTCCCAGAAACGAATGCAGTCCCTTTGGTGAAACTGTCTTGACAGCCATACAATTAAACTGATGCATTCAATTGCCGCGAGGAGAGCATTACGCTCTTAGCTATTGGATAATGGACCCTATCGATCCTTTCCTTCCTTTGTTTCACAATAATATTTAGGAAATGGTCAGAGAGGGACCCGCGTTATGAAATTATGGTAAACATCTACATATCGTGAAGTTTCTATAGTAATTGTGTTGATTTTAAAAGTATTATAATGAAATAGAAATTCGCGGAGCATGAATTTGTGTATTTTCTTAAATATTTTCTGTTGCTTGCTTGGTTATTTATAAACGACACAATTCAAAGCGTCATTCTAAACCGGGGGGGTCGGCAACCTATGGCACGCGTGCCACGTGTGGCGCGCGGTACAATTCTCAGTGGCACTCTGCACTACTCTTCAAATTTGTCAATTTTTGAGTGGATGGAAGTGCATAAGTTTGAAATGGACCTTATTTGAATAACATCTTCAGAACTATGGAGACTTACGACGTTGCGAACAAATCTAAAAGATTAATGTTTTTAATGAATTATAATTTCGGAATTTGTTTGATCAAATGGATTCTTCGAATTGTTCCCCATCTTTTGGTAACTTCAGTGCATTTCTGCGTTCAGCGATTCGTAAAAAGATAGCCTCAGATTATATTGATAGATATGTTTGTTTATTCTTGAATTTTAATAGTGTAGATCACTGATCGGCAACCTATGGTACGCGTGTCACATGTGGCACGCGGCACAATTTTCGGTGGAACTCAGAACTAATGTACAAATTTGTCAATTTTTGAATGGATGGAAGTTGATAAATTTGTAATTGATTTTATTGGATAATCGTCAAAATTATGAACATTTACGGAAACACGAACAAGTCCGAAAGAACTCTAAAAGCTAAATTTGCAGATATTTTGTAAACTATTGAATATTTCTGTGTGTGTGTGTGATGGAGAGATTTAATTACTTGGGGAAAAAATTACATGTACCCTGCTTTATATCTAAGTAAAAAAATAAGAAAAATATTTCGAATCCTCAAGGAAATTGTTAAACAACTGAATATTCAGAATTTTGTCAAATTGAAAATCACACTTTACAACTCTGATTTTGCATTATGAAAGTAAGAGCGGTGCAAGCACTAGGTTGGCATTACAATTTTTATTTATCTTTTTATTTAACTTTAATGAAAGGAAATACTTATATTTTACGTTGTCTATTTTTTTAAAATTTTAATAAGCATGTTTAAAAATACATAATGCACTCAGGAACATTAAAAATAGCGACCCCAGAAGGAAGCAAAGAACAATCGCGAAACTTTGCAAATAAGTACAGCGTAATGTGATATGCAAATGATCCAAGTTTTGTGCCAATACGCATGCTCATACACGCCGATGTGGAGCTACAATCAGGAAGAGGGTGCTATATAAGCCAGCGCAAATTCGAAGATTCATAAACGTAACGATTACCTGCCGATTGTAGGAAGAATTTGGTAAGCGAAACATGCCAGGTAAACGTGCTAGAAGACATTTCTCACAGTTAAGCGAGTTTGAGAGAGGCCTGATCATTGGGATGAAAACTGCAGGCTGGTCGACGCGCCGTGTTGCTGGCCAGGTGGATCGTTCGGAGTGTGCCGTTAGAAATTGTTGGGAGCACTGGACACGAGAAGGTACCCACACGCGGAAAACCGGGTCTGGACCGACCAGGAAGATCACGAGGAGAGAGGATCGAAGGATCGTGCGGCAAAGACTTGTGGACCCCACAGTGCCTCGTTCAACGATACGAGAAGACGTAGGCGTAGAAATTGTTCCACGAACAATTTCCAGACACATTGCAGAAGCAAATCTTAAATCCAAACGCCCTTTCCGTGCACTCCCTTTAACACCGGAACATCGGTAACTGCGTCTACAGTGGTGCCAAGCCAGATCAATGTGGAATGTCACAGATTGGCAAAAGGTTGTGTTTAGTGATGAATCTCGGTTTGTTTGGGGACAGATGATAACCGTGTACGGGTGTGGAGGCGCCCTGGTGAGCGGTACAATTCCCCCACACTGTTCTACGTCACACTGCCCGCACAGCTGGTGTAATGGTCTGGGAAGCATAGTCTATGATAGCCGGTCTACTTTAATTGTGATGCGTGGAACCTTAACGGGCCAACGTTATGTTGATGATATTCTTCGACCCCATGTAGGACCTTTCTTAAACGGTCTCCCAAAGGCAATTTCCAGCAAGATAATGCTCGTCCGCATACAGCAAGAGTTTCTCAAGACTTCCTACGTCATTTTCAGACTCTTCCATGGCCAGCCCGCTCCCCCGATTTGTCCCCTGTACAGCACGTGAGGGATCAGCTAAAACGACAGATGCTATCGTGTCACTCTGTACATGATTTAGAGTTGGCTGTTCAAGATTTGTGGGCTCATCTGCCTCAGGACAACATAAGGTGTCTAATCAACTCAATGCCGGACCGTGTGGCGGCATGTATTGCAGCTGGATGTGGTCCAACGCGCTATTGAAGTTGCCCAGTACTTGTGTCGTTGCACACCCTGTATTCGTTTTACTGTCTTGTTTTTGAGATCAAGTGAATCTCTCATCTGTGCCATTATGTGTATTAAATTTCATTTCAATCCGATGCTTTCTTCTTGGGTCGCTATTTTCAATGTTCGTGAGTGCATATGTACAAATTTAACGGTTTTTTTTTGTTGAATAAATTGTTATATTTTGTACTGTTTATTATTTTTATTGCTAAAAAATATCTTAAAATGAGGCAAAATTAATATAGAATAAAAATGTAAATAAGTTCAATTATCGACCTCTACTCTCTAATTCTGCATTCATTATCACGGGAATTAAATTGTTTCAATAATCTCCAAATGTGTGGCACACTGAATCATATCGGTAGATTGGTTTGGCACGCAACAGCTAAAAGGTTGCCGACCTCTGTTCTAAACCAGGGGTGGCCAACCC
The DNA here is from genome assembly GCA_019973935.1 of Trichonephila clavipes. Taxonomy (NCBI): domain Eukaryota; kingdom Metazoa; phylum Arthropoda; class Arachnida; order Araneae; family Nephilidae; genus Trichonephila; species Trichonephila clavipes. The sequence goes on along the minus strand of BMAU01015816.1, from coordinate 147,366 downwards.
AAATGAACTCGTGGGCCACTTCGGAAGAACTTAACAATCCCGTGGGCCGCATATAATAATATCTATTTTTATATAAGATTTGGATCCATTACAAACATTTGTTGGAGTGAAAATTTAAAACAGACTGATATATTAATATTGTTTTCATTTTTTTCATGGACACAAACATAGATAATGTAATAATAATAATGCAATGATCAATTAATGTTTAATTTATTTAGTTAGTGAGATATCTGTTTCTCAACTCTTTCACTTAGTTTTTGCAAGTCGATCTCAATGCATGTGTATTTGCGTATCGTAATTGATGTTGCAGATTTTCGTGCGTTAAGTTTGAGCACGATTTATGTTTGATAAATTTCAATTTAGAAAAGAAAGGGATTCGCAGTGCAAAATAGTCGAATTTTGTAAAGTTGTAAAGAATCTCACGGACTACATGAAGCCTCCGGGCCGCGGGATAGACACCCCTGTTCTAAAACGATGATTAGAGGATGCGTTTTACACGTTAATGGGCACCCCAACCTCCTCATCCGTGCTAAATTGGACAGTTTGAGCCTTGCAGATTTAATATTCATCAGGTCTCTAACTTTTGAATTGACGGAAATATAGGATGTCCGAAAAGTATGACTGCACTCTTTCAATAATTAATTAAAAATAAATATTCTCGCTTACAGTTGTGGCCGCGGTAGCCGAGTGGTATAAGTATCAGAGATCGTGGCTTGCCTTGTCACGAGTTCGAGCCCAGTACCGCTAAAGTCCCGCCGTGTAGGGCAGCGATGCACGTTAAATCTGTCGAGAGCTGAAACGTCCTCCCGTTGGTGTGGTGTGGTAGTTAGGAGAGGGGGTGCCAGCTCAGGTGTCGTCCACGTCACTTGACCATGGTTCAAAATTACGTGGTCCGTCGCCAAAAGCCCTCGCGTAAGTGAACAGTGCGACGTTAATATTCAATCATTCATTCATTCACTCGCTTACAGTTTTTTATGTTCCATAAAGAAAAAGTTAAAAATTTTCTTTGTTTCAATATGGCTTCAACTCAAGCGCAAGTTGTGGCGTGATTCATCGAATTTAAATATGTAACACATGTACAGCGAAAATGGGGCGGCACCAAACTGGAGTCTGTAAGTGAGAAAAAGTTTCCCGGGTGATGGATAGAAAGGGGATGTCCAATAGTGTGGCTATCCAGATCTCTAGATCAGTGGTGTTCGAACTTTCTGAACTCATGGAACCCTTAAAACTATAAGGTGTTTTTGTGGGACGCCTAGAACTAGAAAGTATTTTTGTGGTACCCTGTTCCACAGACACATTTAGAAGAATATATTTTAAACTAATATTTAAAGTAGATGAACATGTTATATGTACTTTATATAAATGCAATTAAAAAAGTATTGTTACGAATTTTGTGTAAATAGTGTAAATAATTTGTATTTGAGGGTTTAATACAGTGTTTCTCAAAGTGTGGGGCGCGCCCCCCTGGGGGGGCGCGATGACCCTACAAGGGGGGCGAGCGTATCGAAAATTTAAAGATTTTTTTTAAAAAAAATAACCGGAAAGAGAAGTAAAACAAGATGCTTTCTTCCATAATAAAAAAAAACACAACAACACACTGACATAATTTATATTTATTATCTAGTTTTTTTCCGTCATCAAATAGCTATCTTTGATCCCAAAACCAAATTAAAGAAAAAAAACATTTTGTTTTATTTGCTGTTTTTCCTCAATGAGAGATTTTTTTTATTACGTTTTAACATAAAATATTACTCGTTAAAAGAAAACGAAACCCAGACCCTGAGAAAAATTCTAAGATAAACAATTCACCGCTGCAATTATTATTGAAATACTGTACATTAGTTGTAGAAAAAGAAAAGGAAGTCATGATTCACTTTTCAGCCAGGCTGCATAGTACGTTCAGTTCAGTTCAGGTTTTGTGGGATATGGAGCAACAAAGGCTATATATATGATCCCCTAAAAGACAGATGTTTCTTAAAAATTAGTAGATGTCAAAATATTTCAGTTTCTCGATAAAAAATCTGAATGTTAATTTGACCTTCAATCTTATGGTATGGTTATTATCAATATTAGTTCCATCCCATCTTTCATGTGTTTGCTTTTCGCTTAAGGAAATTGTAAATAATTGAGTTTTGCGATATTTGGAAAAGAATTGATTGGTTTAACATTTCTGTAGGATAATTGAAAAGTGTCTGATTTGCGTCCTTTATTATGGTCTTGTACTTTTGAATCATTTTAGTTCAGTTTTATTGGACTTTTTCTCAAATCATCAAAGAATTGAATAGTCCTTGAAAGAAGGTAAGTATACTTTCTATAAATTAAAATATTCACTAGAATTCCGATTTGTATCGTGTACAGTAAAAATAATTCTAAACAAATGATTGGGGTGACTGAGTCCCCCCGCACTACCATTAATGTTAGTATCGAGTACGCGCCTGCTCCCGGGTTAAACTTTTTGAAGTCTTCTCGCTTTAAATGTTAAAAAGTAACACAATTATTCTTCATCGGAATTTTATATTCTTTTTCATAATTTAACATTAATTCTAAATGCTAATTGTGTGAGGTTTAATATTACAGTTCGTTTAAACAGTTATTTACAATTATAGCATTTATCTAAAAAAATCATTTTACATTTTTGTATACAATGTCGTGCACACAGTTTTACTATCCTTACAGTTCAGCTATTATATCAAGAATAGTTTTATTTTTTTAAAAAAATGAACTCGTGCGAAGAGTCAGTGTTTCAGCCAGTATACGTTTGATGTATCAGTACTGAAGAAGGTATTTTATAAATAATTTCTTATTACTGAATTTGGCCGCGGTAGCCGAGTGGTATAGGTATCGGATCGTGGCTTGCCTTGTCATGAGTTCGAGCCCAGTACCACTAAAGACCCGCCATGTAGGGCAGCGCTGCATGTTAAATCTGTTGAGAGTTGAAACTGTTTCCCGTTGGTGTGGTGTGGTAGTTAGGAAAGAAGGGTGCCAGCTCAGGTGTCATCCACGTCACTTGACCATGGTTCAAAATTACGTGGTCCGTCGTCAAAAGCCCTCGTGCAGCTGAACAGTGCGACGTTAATATTCAATCAATCAATCTTATTACTAAATTAAGAACAAGTTTAATAATTATTAGGGACTTCCACGGGCTTTTCTTGTAGAGGAAAGTTTTTCAAAGGAAGGTTTTAATATCAGAAATTGACACTTAAAGAGTTATTTTACTATATTTAGCTGAGATCTATATTTTGTCTTCAAGGCATCCACTGCAGAAAATCCGGTTTGCAAAAGGTAGGATGTTGAAAATGGTAATAGTATACGAAGTGCTTTTGTTTTCAGTACAGATAATTCCTCATCCACCTCTACCCCAAATTCAAAGAGCGATTTATTACAAAATTGCCTTTTAACTTTTCACTGCATGTGAAATCTATGAAGATTTCTTCTTCGGAAGTTGAGAGCCCTTCTGGAGTATCTTGAAATAGATCCCTAATCCACTCGTAACTTGCTACCAAGCTGTCCTCATCCAGAAAATACTTTTTAAAATTCTTTGCCAACATAGCTAAATGATTTTACATGTTTTAAAAACAACTTTCACATGTTGTTCTACAGATTTGTAAGTTTTAACACATATCGAGCTGGGGCTTTTTTTCCATCATTTACTTCAGTAGTGGTAAATCCAAAATTTAAGTATTTTTGAGAAGATCGCCTTGATTTAATTTTCGGAACCATGCTCTTTCGTCTGTGTACTTGTTGATTCTTTATTATGGTCGAATGTTTGCTTACGACTTAAAAATGTATGTATGATATTGTTTTAATCTACTGCCGTAAATACTTAATTACCGTGAATTACAATTAACGTGGAAATTAAAAAAATGTACATTCAAGCTAGATTTGGTAGCTATAGGAGTATCGAGTCGACCAAAACTGACTGGAATTGTACGAGGAAAAGCATTTTTACATGTTTTGCGCAGACGTCCGATAGGTTGCCCAGACTCACGCAAACGTACCCGATAATGCCAGATGTGATGGATATGATAGAGAGCGACATTGACTAGACTATTTTTTCTAATGACATTTGTGCTTTGAGAAATGAATGCTGAAGGAAATAAATCTTTAATTAAATACATCATTTTGCGATCTGTTCCAATTTAAAAATTAGAGAAAGAAAAATAACATAATTCTAAGTAATATATATATTTTAAGTAATTTTCTTAATATATATATATATATATATATATATATATATATATATATATATATATATAAATATATATACACAAAATTTAATATACTTATCGTATTAATTTGTACGGTTTATAATTAAGATCGTATTGTAACTTTAGCGTCTCTCTCTCAAAGTGCATTTTTATTGCAGTAAATACATTATTGTTGTACAGGGGGCGAGACAAAAATTATGATTGAAAATTGGGTCGCCAGTATTGAAAGTTTGAGAAACACTGCTTTTAATGTATGAGTGGCGCACAGAGTATTTTAGGACTAATTAATTAATACTAAATTAAGAACAAGTTTAATAATTATTAGCTACTTCCATAGGCTTGTCTTACAGAGCAAAGTTTTTGAAAGGAGTTTTAAGATAAGAAATTGACCCTCTGAGTTCATTTTCTATATTTAGCTGATATCTATATTTTGTCTTCTAAGCAACCACCGCATTTTGTAATATGTTCCAATTTAAAAATCAGAGAAAGGAAAAATAACTTAGTAATTATACTATTACTTAACTTTTTTTTGCTTAAAAGTAACATATACAAAATTTAATACTTATGTCATGAATTTGTACGGTTTATAATAAATATTGTTGCTTTATCGTAAAAGTGCATTATTATTGCATTCAGTAAATTATTATGTATAAGGGGGGGCACGATAAAAATTGTGATTGAAAAGGGGGCGCCAGTATTGAAAGTTTGAGAAGCACTGGTTCAATACATTTATATTATTCTATGTTATATTTATTTCATGTTAAAATTGTACTATTCACAAACAATGCCGCCCCTTACGTTATAATGGCGATTCAATGAGAACTTGGCGAAATCTTGGCGGTACAGCCAAGTTGGCATTATTTTTGGCGATCAAGTTAGCCGCCAATTTGGTGACTTTGGCGTCATTGGCGAGTTTGGAACCATCTGGATTCTTCTAGAATGTAGTGGATCTCGCCAATAAGTTCACGCTTAATGGCCCGTGTGGATTTTTCTGAGTTTCCGTCGGGTTTATAAATTTTAGTGCCACCCGCAACCAGGCAGTCTGAATTAAACCAGCGAGTAGTGAGGATTGTTTTGACTAGCGAGCAGCTCGGCCGTGATAGTGAATAATCTTTACTTACGTATATATTTTTAAACACTGATTATTGTGTTTGATTGCTGTTGAAGGTGTGAAGACCTTCGATTATTTACCCTGTGAATATTGCCGCTGAATCCTGTATTTAAAGGATTGGATTTCTGATAATAAATTCGCATCGCTCTTAAAGAACTGTTTATTTTCTTAGTGATTGCTTTTGCATAAAATCCGCGAATCCGGATCTACGTAACAGTATTGTATTTATTATTTAAAAAATTTTATTCTACTCTTAATATAATTTACTCATTAATAACATTAATATGTGATCCAAAAGAGTCACCTACCCATGTATTATGTTTAGTAAATGGGTTATGGGCTTGCATTTTTTCACACAAACTGTCGAAGTCTATTGAGATTAACTGCAATCGCGTTACATGTTCTGAGGTGAGTTAGTTTCTGTGCTTTGTTTTTGTTGCTACTGATGTTGAGAAATATTTTTTTTTCACTTATACACATTATTTTGAATTACATTAAAATGTTTACAGTTGTGTGAGAAATACTGCGTATTTTACAAGAATTTGCGACATAAAATTTAAGATATGTTCTTGCTTAATTTTAGATTAACATCGAATCTGTTGATATGTAGATAAGTTGTTCCCTCTCTTTTATTGTAGCTTTTTTTCGCAAATGCAAAAAGGTGCATTTTTTATTAGAAAACTATTTAGTTTTGCGAGACACTGTACTGAAGAGAATAAAATTATCCCGAGGAACCGGGGATAGTAAAAAATAAAATATTCACAAATCTAGTAGGTAGTACACATAAAGATAAAACGTTTTAATATTTTTTCATTATATTATTAATAATTGTTTTAAAAGTATTGCTAAATATGAGCTTCAACTTCCTGTGGTCATATAAACTTCATACAGAACTTGAATCCATTTTCAATACGCATTTCTAAGTTTCTCTTCGATTTTTTATTGACTCGTGGAGCCCTTGGGTATGCCTCGTGGAGCCCCAGGGTTCCGTGGAACACAGTTTGAAGACCACTAATCTAGGCATAACACCTTAGGACTTCAACTTCTACGGATGCGTGCAAAAAGATTGGTAAACAGTCTTCAATTAGTGGCAATGATGAAAAAAAAATCTAATTACAGTGGTCATTCAGTTGTTGACCCTGCAGTACTTCATAGAGCATAGCTAAAAATCTTGTATACACTCGATATGTTGCATGCTAATATCTTTGTTTTTATAATTTATATGTGAAAATGTAATCATACTTTTCAGATACCCGGTATGTTCATACTATCTAAATTTGAAAGTCTTAAATCCAAATTTCTGTACAATTATCTCTGATAACTTTCGAATAGATATAATAATATTCGAAGTAAAACTTTCGGCCAAAAATATGGTATCCCCCTCTCTAAACAAAGATATCAGGTAACTGTAATTTCATGCGTAACCGAGAGCTATAAAAGAGTTGCTATTGGTTTGTCAGGTCTTATTTATGCGTTTGTAAAACAATTAATGAAGGCCCAGTGGTCGAGTGGTAGCGTATCGCGCTTCCACGCCACATGTCCGGGATCTGTTCCCGGTCTGGGCAAGGTCGACTCAGCCATTCATCCCTACTGCAATGGGTCGATAAATGAGTACCAAAAAAGATTGCTGGGGAACTTAAACACTGGGGGGTCTCGCTTCAGATTGACCACCTGATCGGGGCATCTGCCCATGCACCTCAAAGCCCAATGGTCACGTATACAAGGATGGGCACAGTAGGCCCTGGCACTTATGGACTGTTGTGGGACTGAGTTTGAGTTTAACCCTTTATCTACTGCAGTTTTTTTCATGCAATATTTTTTTTGAATCACTATATTGAAAATTATGGGATTTTATTTCGAAATAATTTCAGTGGTCGGTGACAAAACACACATATACAATTCCAAAGAAATCTCCGCTACTTTTTACTCCTATAAATACATTTCGTTCACTCAAATAGATACTTTCATCTAGGTTTGAGGAGAAAAATAGAATTTTCCACGGAATTATACCACATTCAAGAATTTAAAAGGGCTGATGTTACGTTTTCGCGCCACATAGCTGCCAAGTCAGCTTCTTTATGTGGATACCATAACACCATTCATATGAACACGTGCACCCTCAAAATATTGCACGGTCTTTCATCTGACATCATCCCAACAATCAAAGGACGTTAGAAAAACAACACTCCACCCACGAACCGAAACCACCAACTAGAATTCGAAGTGCTTGAAAAGAACCACCCCACCCAAAGACAGTGGAGAGTAGTCCGCTTTGATACTGTAACGATGGCGCATTGATACAATCCCGCCCGTCCAATTATGTCTAGTTTGATGGATTAAAGTAGGTCGTTCGCTCGTGGCTTGAAGACAGCGCACGTGGCTTTGGGGTAATTGTCTATTGTTTGACCTCGGTTCCGCAGCGACCGTATGTCTGGAAGTCTTAATAGACATAAAAGTGCCCCCACCCTGTGACAACTGACGCAGCCTGTCTGACCGAGGAGACTGATACCTTGGAGGATTACGAGAGAATGGCTTTTAAGAAACAATAGCGGCTTGATGAACAAAGTGTCCAGATTTCAGACGAGTCGTCTGGTGCCAGAACATTGAAGAAGGACTATGAAGAGCGATTGTGAGTTCCACTCCAATAGGACGCTAATGAGTCTGAGGGCTGTGTGAAGACTTTGTGGCCCTGCCAATAAGAAGTGATGAGGGGCTTGTAGTGGACCACCCGCCCCTGGAGTTTAAAAGGGTCATATGTGGTGAGAGGGGACATCGGATAGCGGAGATCAGAGTCGAGAGGATAGCGGATTTTTCCTGGAGTAAGGGGAGAGATAAGAGGATGAACACCGGTGGCATTGTAGAAGTGATCTAGCCAACTACACAAAAATCTGGTGTCTTTCGGACAAAGCAGTGATGTGTAGAGAATGAGAGCGAATAAACTCCAACGTTAAAAAGAGACTGAACACACCGGCTTGGGGCAGAGATATTTCCATATTGCATCAATATTAATTATTTTGTTGAGAAAATAAAATTTTCTTTTATTTCTACAATTTTCTGTGAGTTCATCATCATGCTACTTGTCCACGATGTTACAATACACTGAGAAGAACGGTTGTGTTTAGCTCCTCCTTCACAAGGGGCAGACATTGTAGTATTGAAATAATCAAGAGAGTATGAATAACTTCTATTTAAATGTAAACATTGTATTACATTTGGACGGAAATAAATCAATTATTTAATTTCTTAATTCTCACGCTACCCATTAAATTTTCAAAAAGTAACCGATAAGACGGAAGTAGTGTCAAGTTATATTAGTAAGTAATGTTTGAGACAACGAAAAAAATCGAATGTTTAATCTGTTTTATTTTCAACAAAATCATTATAATTCAAAACATATCTTGGATTGTACCATTAATTTAGCCAATGCGTAGGATTGTTCTTGGAATACTGTGTTTTAAAATTTATTTTACAAGAAATTCACTCAGTGAATTCGACAATTTTATCGTCAATCAAAAGTCCATTTTCTTCGCTTAGAATATTTACACAATTTATATCATCTGTTTACTGTCTCACATCATACTGCATTTAAAATGAATGAGATTTTTTAAAAATTTAATTTCAAGTGTTCATGTATTGGGTATCCGCTTTTTCAGCTGTTTTCCATCACGCGCAAAGATACCGAATTTATTTTTAAGAACAGAGCGTGCCTGGTAATCGAATTACATAAATTTTGGAACTTGATTAATGTAGATTTTTAAGAGATGTTGTGCTAAGCTGCCAATATATAATTTGTTATATGCTCAGCTCATGTATTCATCTAAAGATTAAATTTAAAGCGTTCTATTTCCTCTCGTATTTCCAAGTTAAATTGCCCACGTAAATCAAATTTATCTGTCCGAATTGAAGGATCGCAGCTGATGTTTATATCTTATTAGATATCGTTCTATCTCGTAATCCATAAAATACTTTTGACATTCCGGGTATAGTTAATGTTCGATTAAATTCAGATTTTTTTAATATTTTAAAAGCTATAAATTATGCGTATATCAATATTTTATCTCTCGGGACAGTTTCCTCAAATATTTTCGGTTTCTATTTTGTTTTCTGAAATTTTTAATTTAGTTTCATCTGTTCTATGACGTAAAATAACGAAATGCAGTCGAACCACTATACAACAAACCTCTATTATGCGAATTTTTCTGTATAGCGAACTTTTTAATGGAACCTTGAACATTTCACGATTTTCTTTGTAAAATAACCGCTCTAAAACGATGTGCATTTTCTATATAACGAACTTTTTCGTTTATGGTTTAAGTTTTATGCTCCCTTTTTTTTGTTTCTTCCTTTGTTATTCTCTCTTTTAACACATTTTATGGTGGACATAAATCTTGAATTGGTTTTATTAGATCCTAACTCGCAAAGAGTAATACAGTTCTCTGGACGTTTCATCCAAGAATGCAACCTTTAACCCCCCCATTGTCCAGTTCACTAAGAACATGTTCGAAATCCTCTTTCACCCTCAGTGGTTGCCGCGGTAGCTGAGTGGTATAGGTAGTGGATCGTGGTTTGCCTTGTCACGAGTTCGAGCCCAGTACTATTAAAGACCCGCCGTGTAGGGCAGCGATGCACGTTAAATCTGTTGAGAGTCGAAAAGTCCTCCCATTGGTGTGGTGTGGTGTGGTAGGTAGGAGAGGTGGTGCCAGCTCAGGTGTCGTCCACGTCATTTGACCACGGTTCAAGATTACGTAGTACCTCGCCAAAAGCCCTCGTGTAGATGAACAGTGCAGCGTTCATATTCAATCAATCAATCAATTCACCCTAAGGGGAGTTGTCCCGTGTTTTTATTATAAAATAATGTATGTTTAATATTACTTGTATGCTTTAAATTATAAAATATCCTTAAAATTCATTAATTTTAGTACAAAGTCATATTTTCTTAATGTTGAAAATACTGTGAATTCTTGTTTTCCTTGAAGTTTTTCTTTCTTTCTTTTTTGTTTGGTAAGATAGGTAAAATAAACATATATTAATTTTTAAAAAAGATGTGAATAATTACTTTTTTAATACATAGTTTTTATGAATTTAAAATTTGTTTTATGTGGTTTATAAAGTATATTAAAAGACGAACCTCTATATAACGAATTTTCTATATAACGAACTTTTTTCCAGGATTTAGCGACTTCGTTATATAGAGGTCCGACTGTATTTGCATTCATTCAAAATCTATTTTCTTTCAATTTGAGTGATTGAGCATTAACGTCACACTGTTCAGTTACAATTATTTTCTTTCATACTGTCAAGGCAAACTTATGTTAACGTATAATGAAGTTCTCTCTCACTGAAACAATATGGTAGCCGTGGTCATGACCTCATGGTTGGTGTTATTTCTGATGAGTTAAGAATTCAAATCTTGATGCTACTAATATATGCCCGTCATATATAGGGCTGTTGCATATAGGGCAGTCAATAAGGTAAAAACTTTTTGAAAATCGATTTGGAGTTTTTGATATTTCTAAAATCTTCAAATCATTGCCTTGTGCGGTCCCCCCCAGGTTCCACCCTGCACACTAAGATTAATTTGAGGCAAAGAATCACTAAGAGCCATTTTGTATGGTAATAACTTGTATTTATTATATCAATTCAAATGTCAGAAACTCTAATAACATATAATATTTCTATGTTACGTCAAACAAAAAGGATTTACCTTTAATATTAAATTAAATTACGAATTATGAAATTAATTAATAATTACGCGCAAGATCAAATAAGGTCTACCGAAATAGGAGGTCCGAGAAATACACGTAACTCGAATTATTAGCTTTTATTAACTTTAACTAATTTTATTAAACTAACGCTACTTTTAAGCGTAAATAACTTATAGTATATCACCTGGTATATCAGCTTTCTAGATTCTTTCGTAGAATAACAGCAATAAGGCTTCACTAACGTAATCCAATGGAATACTCTAAATTTGAGGCTACTGCTGCTGGCTCAATAGCCTTCATACTTGCAAGCATACAACGCTCTACTTAAATACCCTATCTACTTTGCATATCCCGTTCACTTTTTGGAGTTGATTGGAAATATATACGCTAATTTATAATCCCCCAAAAGACGCCTAAGAATATTAGTGGAAAGGTTCCGTACAGATTCGTCACAACCTTTTCAATGATATAACATAAAAGCCGTTATCTGAATTAGAAGCATTTTAAAATGGCTTTTAAAAATAATCAACTGCCACAGGCCACGCCCACTTTGACAGATTAAGTGTAAACATTGACTTTTTAAATCTGAGAACTTGCAAAACCTCCACAAAATTTCATTTAATCATACACAATTAACTGTAGATTAAATGAAACTTAACTGCAAGTTTAGCTGTTAGTTTCTTTATGTATTTCTGGAGCCAAGTTTGTAAATATGATGAAAATATTTTGTTGTGTAATATTAGAATTTTTTTGTTGTGTATGATTTATTCCTCCGTTCGAAATTTTTATACTTTTAAATACTTAATAACTTGTTTGTAAAGATTAAAAACGTGCTTTATGAAAAAATGATAGTTATAAAATTATTTCAGTAGCTTAAAAATGAGGGATATGGCAGAAATGAGAGTGTACTTATTGCAACCAATTTTGATACTGGACAGATAATAGTTGTTAAAATATTGCATATGTATAAAACACCTGCTTTTCATCTAAACAATAGTAAAAGACATTTCATACCATCCATTGAATCAATGAAAATTGAAGGGAATCAAGAATCTTGCCCTTCATTACCGTGCAAAATAAATTATAGGCTACATTTTTTTTTGATAAGGTAAGATTTTTTTTAATAAAAATTTTTGTTTTCTAAAATTTATATTTTTAAAAATGTGTAAATTTCCTGTATGGATGTGCTCTATGTTTCTTAAATGCAATTGTGTATACTGAAGTGACATTTTTGAAATATTCTTAAAACATTCAAATAGAAAGCAGTTATAACAAAAAATAATAATTTTCAATAAATTCATAATATTAATACTCGGTAAACTAACACACAGTTTGTTTTTGAAAAAACAAATTAATATATTTAAAAAAATTTCACTTTAGTATATAAATATAAATGTCTAATTGATAGGCAATAAAAATTTGCATATTTATGTTTAATAGTTTCTGAGGAAAAGGTATGAGATGTGACACATCAAATGTGATGTTTGTTGTCTTTGCGAGAAGCTTGTTACATACATAAAAAAACATAAATTTCATGTTTAAAAACATAAAAACAGTTTTATTTGGGTTGTTTTAGAAATCATTTGTCTATTTTAGAGTACTTTTTGAAGTTTAAAACTTAGAAACTGTCTGCAACAACAAAACCTAATGATAACTTTACAAAAACCCAGCCCGTAATGTCATCCAAAACAATCGTGTTTATAAAATTTCAGTTCAACTGAATGCTTTAAAACGTGAAAAAAAACACCTTTTCATGTTTTGACACAAATCGCTAAGTCACCAACGTGGGTGCATTTGTAATTCTTTAAATAATTAGTATTAGTCAACTAGTTTTTATTAATTATAATAAAACTATTGTATAGTCATCCAAAATAATTATGTATATAAAATTTCAGCTCGATTGAGCGATTTAAAATGTATTTTATTCACGATTGCAAATTCCACCAAGATAAATAAACAACTAAATAAATATATAGAGTGTGAGTTAATAGTAGGAATTGAATAAATGAGTCTGACAATCGCACAAATCGGCGCAACCCACTGCTATCTTTCCACCGAATGAGTATTGATGGTGCATGGCAGTAGCGCACACAGGAATTTTTCAAGGGGGAAGTGGGGGTCCACTATTCTTGTATCATGCTCCAATACGGCACCTAACATATTCTTTCGATTTTCGGGAACAAAAAACAGTAAAAACTTAATTATTGAATTAAAAATTAGCATTAATTAATCAAATAAATTAATTATAACCAATATTTAGTTAAAATTTACGTACTATACACTTAGGATTATAATCAATAGAAAAAAAATCAAGGGTTTGGGGGGAGAAGTGGACCTAAGGACCATTGTAGCTAAGCTGCAGGGGGAGGGACCAGTGTTGCCCCGTGCATTAAGGGGATGGTGGAACATTAAAACTAATTTCTTAAATTGTTATCTTAATTAATTGAAAATGGAATAAATATAGTAAATGATTATATTATATTTTCTAATATAAGTATATATTTTTAAAAGAACTATCATAAACTGATTTTTTTTAAAAAAATTAAATTTTTAAAATTGTTTTTAAAACTATTCCTTTCGCATTAGTTTTTAAGTTACGCACATAATTTTTATTTTATACGTAGATGAACTACAACAAAATATGTCTTTATGCATGAATTTTAAATTCAGATTAAAATTTGATGAAGAAAAGATAAATTTTCTATATTATATGTGTGAAGTATTTCCCCCATTACGACACATTCAAGGTATTCAAAACAACACAAAATGTGATCCGTTAAATTCTTTAGAAAACTAATGAACAAATTTGTGAATTATATCATCTTTCATAACTTGTGATAATTTCAAAGAGATATGACATAATTTGAAACGCAAGGAGCATTTTAAGTAACAATGAAATGGGAAAATTTACAAACTAAGAAAAGTGCATTTTAAACATTTATTTGAGTAAAATAAAAAAAATTAGTAATTATAAATTAAACAGACAAAATCCTTTGACAGAATTATTGTATGAATTATAAAAAAATCAAATCGCAATTTTGACCAAGATTTGACACTTTGAAGGTCCACCATCCCTTTAAGATTGTTGTTTAAGGCTCCTAGAATTCTGCTCCTCCTGTGATGCGCCACTCACAACCTCAGATGTGACCAGGTTGCATTGTGCGAAAAAAAATGATAACACATTTGTGAAGTTTTAAGGTATCCGACTACGTTCCGAACCGTGATTTTAAAAAAGCGCATAAATGGATAATTTTCATGATATTTAGTGTCACTTAGACTAGAATACATGTATAAAATTGTTTTAAAGACATTTTGACAAAAAAATTATTTAAATACAATATTTTGGCCAAAAATTAAATTAAAATAATCTTTTTTCAAAATGTCCTCCGTTTGTTAAAAATGCTTCTGTTACAAAAATACTTTGCCTGTAAAGGGTGTTTTTTTAGAGGTATAGAAATTTAAATTGCAATAAAACAACGATGTATTATTCGATTGACATGAATTTTTTTTATTCGAAAGATAATCTTGTGGCATTACATTTTAAATAGGATTTCTGGCATAGGACTGCCACGGCTGCCTCGGATGTAGTCCAATCTGGACGTCCAATTTTCGATGACTTTTTGCAACATTTGTGGCCGTATATCGGCAATAACACGGCGAATGTTGTCTTCCAAATGGTCAAGCGTTTGTGGCTTATCCGCATAGACGAATGACTTTACATAGCCTCACAGAAAATAGTCTATCGGTGTTAAATCACAAGATCTTGGAGGCCAATTCACAGGTCCAAAACGTGAAATTAGGCGGTCACCAAACATGTCTTTCAATAAATCAATTGTGGAACGAGCTGTGTGACATGTTGCGTCGTCTTGTTGGAACCACAGCTCCTGGACATCATGATTGTTCAATTCAGGAATGAAAAAGTTAGTAATCATGGCTCTATACCGATCACCATTGACTGTAACGTTGTGGCCTTCATCGTTTTTGAAGAAGGATTCCACCAGCCCATAAAGTGCACCAAACAGTCAGTTTTTCTGGATATAACGGTGTTTCGACATACACTTGTGGATTAGCTTCACTCCAAATGCGGCAGTTTTGTTTGTTGACGTAGCCATTCAACCAGAAGTGCGCTTCATCATTAAACAAAATTCGCTTATGAAAGTTGGAAACAACGGCAATCTCGTTTTGGGCCCATTTGACGAATCTACGCTTGCTTGATGAATTGCCAAACCAAACTAAGAATAAATACTTGACAGCAGTTAAATCGGTCGCCATCTTGGAAAGCAATGCCAACTTCTATACCTGAAAAAAAACACTCTTTATATAGCTCAGACCTCTGTACAGAGGCTCAACTATGACTTTTGAAACATTTACATTAGTTTCAGAGTTACAAACAATTGAAATAACTATCGGCGTTTTTTCTTAAAATTTCTCCCTTCTGTTGTCGTAAAAATGGATAAACCCACTTCTAAGTTATATATTTCAAAAATTCTAGTTGAGCCTCTGTAGAGAGGTCTAAGCTATATACAGGCAAAATATTATTATAATAGTATCATTTTTCACAAAAGGAGAATATTTTGAAAGAGGGTCATTCTATGTTCATTTTTTGTCAAAATATTGTACTTTAATAATTTTTTATTGTAATACTATTCTTAAAACAATTTTATTTACATTTTCTAATCTAAATGACACTAAATAACATAAATATTATCCATTTATACGCTTTTACAAAATCACTGTTCCACACGTAGTCGGATACCTTAAAGATAAATAAGAAATCAAAATTTAAAATAATCCGGACTTTAAGGCTGTTTTCGGCTAATGTTAAACAATAGGGCCCAAATTCGGAATATTTTTTCAGATCTAAAAGTACTCAAACATTAATATTATATTCTGGCTTCACTATCTCGCAGAGAATCCTTTATTTTATCGTAATACTCATTTTTATTCGAGTTGACGCATTTTTTTTTATAAAATGTATTTCGCATTTTTCCTCCTATACCGTAATGCTAAAGGAGCTATACCTTTACATGTTAAAAGAAAAAACTAATTATTTATTAAATATTTTGAAATTTTAAAACCACTATATTATAAGCAAATGCATGAGTGTCAATGTCACAAATTGTTATGAAAATTATGAGGCATTTTTTCTGTCCGAAAATGTGCTCCTTAAGAAAAATGCCTTAAGAAAATAAGAAAAAATTAATAATGTAACACTTTGTTTATATTCGACAAAAAGGAACCCTCTTGCTTTTAAAAAAGAATACTCGTGTTATATAAACGCTAGTGAGAGAGTGAAATAGAGTGTGGAAGGGAGAGCAATTTGTTTACAGAAAATTACAAAAGTTGTAACCAATATTCAGATGAGGTTGAAAATAAGTTCATAGGGTTAATTGATCACGTTCAGCAGATGCGAGAGAGTCTTGGTTCATCTCATCAATTATTGTTTTAGATTTTAAAAAAGTGATGCTCAGAGATAAGAGTTATCCTTTATTCAAATAAACACGATTTTAAACGAGATACAATGTTGATAATGTGAACTTATTTTCGTCGCTGTAGTGTCTTCTATTGGGTCAACAGTTCTTTTTATTCCAAGTGACTGATTGACTGTTCATTAATATTGCTCTCAAAAATAGCATAGTGCTGTTGACGACAGTTTTCGTAATTTTAAACCACGGTGAAGTGACGACATCTCAGTTGGCACTCCAATTTTCAAACTGTGACGGGGCTTTACGAGAATTTCTACTAATCCTCTTGGGGAATCTTTGGGACAGCAAACGAGTTATTTCACAGCCATCCCTCTCAAGAAGAAACCATGATATGCAGATTAGCTAGTATATATATAGTTGAAGTTTAATTATCGTAAAGTAGAAAGAAAGAAAAGGAGCTGAGTCACTGAAAGCAGTTCTGTTACGGTAAGGATCAGAATTTCACCGCGTGACTAAAGGTCGGACTTTAACTATTAGGATAAATTAAGGAAGTTAGGATTTTTAAGATAACTTTGAGTGAGATTAAGATATTCACATAGGGTTTGAGCTCTCGTTATATCACTCTGGAGTTTCCTTTTATAGTTTGCTTGTCTTGAAATATTGTTTTTGATCAAAATAAATTGGATTTATCATGGTTAGTCTGGGTCATCAATCTTTATCTTCCACAGATTTAGGTCGATTAGATGAGGAGGAGGCTTCCCCAGGGGAGAGGCCATTACAAAACTTCCACCGCACGCCAATGCGAGGATTTTGAATCTCGACCCATTAAACGTGCCCCATCCACTTTGAATGGTAGATTAAGATTTTAAATTAATTACTTGACAGGAACCACGTCGCCCTCAAGTCCAGGTATATGATCCTTTTAAGTCGTTGTTATTAAACATAATACATCGTATATATGACTGTCATAATGCACAAAAGAGCCAAAAAAACTGGTACAAGCGTGCGTATGCAAATAAAAAGATATGGAACCAATCAGAGTACGGCGCTGAGGTCGGCAAAGCCTATATAAGACCACGAGTGTCTGGCACAGTTGTTAGATAGGTTACTGCTGCTACAGTGGCAGGTTATCGAGATTTTTTAAGTGAGTTTGAAAGTGTTGTTATAGTCAACGCACAAGAGATGGGACATAGCATCTTCGAGGTAGCAAAGAAGTTAGGATTTTCACGTTCGACCATTTCACGAGTGTACCATGAATATCGAGAATGCCAGAAAAACATCAAATCTACAACATTGCTGCCGCCGGAAAAAGATCATGCAAGAACGGGACAAACGACGATTGTCGAGAGTCATTAAGCGTGACAGACGAGCACCCTTCCGCAAATTGCTGCAGATTTTAATGCTGGGCCAACAAAAAGTGTCACCGTATGAACCACCCAACGAAACATCATCGATATGGGTTTTTGGAGCCGAATGCCCACTCGTGTACCCTTGTTGACTGCATGATACAAGGCTGTACACCTCACCTGGACCCGTCAACACCGACATTGGACTGTTGATGATTGGAAACACGTTGCCTGGTCTGACGAGTCTCGTTTCCAATTGAATTGAGCTGATGTACGTGTACGGGTATGGGGACATCCTCATGAATCCATGTACCCTACATGTCAACAGGGGACTGTTCAAGATAGTGGAGTCCGTGATGATATGGGGCGTGTGCAGTTGGCGTGATATGAGACCCCTGATACGTCTAGATACGACTCTGACAGGTGACAGGTACGTAAGCCTCCTGTCTGAGCACCTGCACCCATTCATGTCCATTGTGCATTCCGACGGACTTGGAGAATTTCAGGAAGACAATGCGACACCCCACACGTCCAGAATAGCTACAGAGTTCCTCAAGAGCTCTCTTCTGAAAAAATTTAGACATTTCCACTGGCCACAAAATTCCCCAAACATGAACATTATTGAATATATCTGGGATGTCTTGCAACGTGCTGTTCAGGAGAGATCTACACCCTTCTTACTCCTACTGATTTATGGGTAGCCCTGCAGGATTCCTGGTGTCAGTTACCTCCAGCACTACTTCAGACATTGATTGAATCCATGTCATGTCGTGTTGTGGTACTTCTGCATGCTCGTGTGGGCTCTCTACGATATTAGGCAGGTGTACCAGTTTTTTTGGCTCTTTGGTGTATAAGGGTCGCCCAAAGGAAAGTGGATGTAGATTGAGTCATAATGATTTTTTTTAAGACCAATCCAGACAATGACCTTAAGGTGCAGGATTCGGGGGTGAGGGGCAGTCATAAGAAATAACCAAATATTAATAAATTTTTAAATTTCAGCTACTTAGTTCTATGTGTACTTACGTATTAAGCCCATAATATTGGCAACTTTTGGCGAATCTCAACGTGTTATAGCAATTGCCCTTAGAATTGTATCAAATAGGTTATCATAACTCTTTGGCGGTTAATCTCCGGCTGGTAGTTAAACTTTAGGCATAAATCGCTGGTGTGGGCTTAATGTGTAAACATCGTTGTTTATAATTTTTCACGTGACCGCTAATGGTTACGGTCACGTACTCCAGGACGCCTTGTCATGGGCTTCTATCCTAGTACCACAGAAGACCACCGTGTAGAGAAGCTGAGGCACGTTAAATCGGTCGAGGCTCAAAGTGTTGTAGTTTGGAGAGGAGGTTGCTAACCTCGTCACTCGACAGAGGCTCGAAACTGCACGGTCCGTCGCCCCAAGCTCTCGTGCTGCATCAGTGTGACGCTAAACGAATTACGAAATCTCTTCAAAACTTTTGCAACGCGTAATTGTTGACAGAATTGAATCTTACCATTGCAGAGCGGTAGAAAGTTAAGAATTTAATTTTTCTCGCTAGAATTAAACAAATTCTATAATCTCCAACCAAGTGGGGTTTTTTTTTTAAATAAAAGCATAACATCCTTTAATTTGACCAATTAATAAATAGGGAACTTATTTATATGTAAACATATCACATTAGTGGTACTCAACAGCATTAACCTTAGCATTACCTAGAGAGAGTTATATTAACATCGCATTGTAAGGCAACAAAAGCGCTACTGGTGACGGACTTCGAAATGGTCCTTGAAATGAACCTCAGTCAAGGGACGAGGATGACGCCTGAGATGTGACCCCCTCATCTAACTACCACACCATACCAACGGGAGAACATTGAATCTCAACAGATTTAACGTACATTAACCCCCCCAACACGGTGGGTTTTCGACCCTTCAGTCACGAGTTCGTGACCATAATCTTCATTACCAAAGGTCTGACTATAAGTCAATTTAAGAACAACCTCTAGCTTTTAAGGTATTATACATCATGTTTGGCGAATTGTGTCAAAACTTTCTCACATTTTAAAGCGCTCATTTAAGCTGAAATTTTCTGTACACTATTGTTTTGGATAAAAATATTGTAATTTAATTATAATTAATTGACTGAAACTAATTATTTAAAGAATTACAGATACAGCGACGTTGGTTTCAATTTTAGCGACTTGGGTCAAAACTTTAAAAGGTTTTTTTTTCTCACGTTTAAAAGCATTCAGTTGAACTGAAATTTTGTATACACGGTTGTTTTCGATGGCAATACGATACTTTAGTGATAATTAATAAAAAAATTTTGCCGCTTAATGTTGTTATTCTGTCGTATGTTTATACATATTTATATTAATTGTAACTATTTAATAAAAAAAGTAGCTAAAATAAAAATTTTCTTTCTTGATCTAAGTAGGATTTGACTTAATTTTTTTAATATTACTTGTTATAACTGTATTCTTACAATATATTGGTAACCTCATTTTATTTTATTTTATTTCTCGAACATAATTATTTTCCTTGCAAGGTTTCATTCCCAATCGGCATTTTATATCATAATTAAATTTTTAGCGATATATTTGTCTTAAATATACATTCTAAGTCATTTTTTAATTTGATTTTTTTTCAGCTGTGAAACATGAGAGTATATTTTTGAAGCTTTACTGTAACATTTATAAAAACATCTGATTTTGAAATCAATATTACCCTTTTAAGAAGTATTAAATGTATTTCGATTAAAAGGATAATCGATGATTAAAGATTGTAAGACTTTAAGAGATTCGCCATTTGTGGTAAAATTGTGGGGTATTCATAAGTAAACGCAGTTCAACAAATTAATTTTTTCGAATAATTTTAAATGTTGCACGTACAACTGAATACCTGAAGTAAATTTAATAACAATTCACTGTTTGCTTTAACAATTTCCGGTTGTCTATTTTTATGCACTGAAAACTTCGGTTCAACTCTCGAGTTTTAAAATTCTCTTGACAGTCGTGATCAAAAATGACAAAATCGATATTTTGGATGAGTGTCACTCCACTTTCTATATCCACAAAATGCTAAACTGAAACTTATTTTCCTTTCACTAGAACAAAAACTATAAGTGTTTCAGTAAAAGCTGACGTCATAACTTTATGTGAATATAATCAGTTTTTTTAAATCTATTTCGTATATTAACTCAGATAAGAGGGGCTCTACTTTTTTAAAAATTAAAATATCTCTTATTCTGAAGACTAGAATTTGTTCATTTACTATTTGTACTATTTAATACCTGTATACGTAATTTTTTGTCATTTACCCATTTTTTCCCATTTTAATAGTAATAATGTATTTTTCTCTTCTTAAATTTAGCCTTTTTTTCCCTAAAATGTGCTAAATAAATATAAAAACCACAAAAAAAACTCCATGTCACCATTTTTTTTAAAATTATCGCCAATGGTCGGTCGGATACCTTAAGGTCGTTGATCTAGTACAGATCCATCAGTCAAATTTTTTACTTCCGAATTACAGCTACACAAAACATTACTTCTCGTAACATATTAACACAGTATTCCTCCCCCCCCTCTCTAAGTGCATAAGTAAACAAAATATTGCCTTATTTTAACGACTCATCGCCGCATCACGTCGAGTGTAAAATCAAACTAATCGATCGGACACATATTTCTGTCAAGCAGCTCTCACTAACCAACAAAGTTATTCTTTGTCCCAGTATTCGAGAAGAAATTTAATGAATCATGCCAATCAGTGATTAAATACAATACGCGAGAAACGAGATCGACTCGATTTACTCTTTTTTTTTCTTAATTAAGGGAGAGGAAGAGGGGGGATCCGATTACGACAGCCGAACTAATTAAAAGTCGGCCTTGAATTAATCTGAGTTCATCTTGCCGCCCCCTCCGAAAATGTATAAATTCTGTTTTCAATCCAACCGTCGCGTTTCTGTGACTGGCATTCAATTTATGCTAAGTTTTTTTCCCGGCTTGATTTTCTTTACTCGTGGGATTCATGTAAATTCGCTTTGATTCGAAATACTGGACGTTAATTTTCGACTGAGGTAAGAAAAAGGATAAAGTAAGAGTTTTTTTTTAGAACTATTTCTTTCGGTTATAGCATTACACCGCCAATAAGGAATCCTAATTTCCAATTGTTGATGCAATTAAATGTTAATTTTGTTCATTATTTTATTAGGTGTTAATGCAGTCTCAAACTTTCATTACTTGCGACCCAATTTTCAATTGTAATTTTCATCTCGTCTCCATCCATGCAATAAAAATGTATTGAATGCAACAAAAATGTATTTGGACGCTAAGGCTATAGTACGACTTTAATTATAAACCGTTCAAATTACCAAGATGAGTATTAAATTTTGTATACAATTTTGTATACGGCAAGCCCATGGGAGTCGCTAGTTAATATTAAACTTGTTCGTAATTTAGTATTGGTAAAAAAATTAATTATCACATGCATTGAGCAGTACTAATCCATTTATAAGTTTATTGTATTGGTGTGCATGGGCCTTTTTATTTTGTCTCAATGTACTTTGTTTTGCTTTCTCTCGGTAAATTTTTTAATGATGCTTTATTTTAAACTTTTCGATATGCTCGCGCCGCCTACGTAGGGTTATCTCACCCCCTTGGGAGGCGTACCCCAAGGTTTGAGAAACCTGTGTTAATATTATAAATACGTTCAAAAGTTTCTTTTAGGAAACAAATATTAATACAAATCGATTGATAGGTAACTAACTAAATTGATTTTTATACGTATATTTCAGTTCCTTTTTTATTAGCTCACTCTCCTCTCTATATATTTATTTATTTATTTATATATCTTGTTCAAAATTCCAATCGTTAATAAAATGCTTTCTATTCATCCAATCAAGTTCGAATCATTTTTTTAAAACTTGTAGTGGATGACACTTGATGTTAATACAATTTTTTCAAATATTAATTAATTAATCAAATGTAATTAAATTAATTACTGGTTTTTGACGCCAGCTTAAATTCATCTCTATTGTAACAATGTAACTGCTAAAACAAAGGCAAAAGTTGGCGTCGAAAGTGTGCATTGTTACAACAATGCAGACAAATCATGCTCTTTTTTCAATTTCTACTATTACTTCACTCTCTGCCTATATATATATATATATATATATATATATATATATATATATATATATATATATATATATATATATATATATATATATATATATCTTGTTTAAATTTTCAATCGCTAATAAAATATTTTCTATTCATCCATTCAAAGCTGGAATTTACTTTAAAATTATATATTTCCTGTTTATATATTAGCTCAGTCCAGTGTAAAATGCAAAAGCTTAGCCGGAAATTAAGGTATTCGGCTACGTTCGGAACAGTGAGTTTGCAAAAGCAAACAAACAAATATGTTTTTTAATATTTAGTGCCACTAATATTAGAATACGCGTATAAAATTGTTTTAAGAATATTATTACTGCAAAAAATTATTTGAATGCAGTACTTTGGAAAAAGATAAACATAGAATTACCTATTTTCAAAACATCCTTCTTTTATGAAAAATGCTTCTATAATGATAATGTTTTGCTCATATATAGCTCTAACCTCTGTACAGAGTTTGAACTAGGATTTTTGAAATATACAACTCAGAAGTGGATTTATCCATATTGTAATACATCAAAGTGGAGAAATTTTAACACACAAAAAAGAAAGAAACACCGGTAACTATTTCAATTAGAATTAACTCTGAAAATAATGTGAATTTTTCAAAATTCCTATTTCAGGTTGTCTGGAAAAGTCTTAACTAGGTATGAACAAAATATTATTATTATAGAAGAATTTTTCATAAAGAGAATGTTTTGAAAATAGGTAATTCTAAGTTCATTTTTTCCCAAAATATTGTATTTAAATAATTTTTTATTGGAATAATGTTTTTGAAACTATTTTATACATGTATTCTAATCTAAGTGACACTAAATATTGAAAGAAATATTCTTTTATACGTTTTTGCAAAATCACGGTTGTGAACGTAGTCGGATACCTTATATTTTACCATAAACAGAAAGTAAATAAAGGATGTAATATATTTATTTTGTGTATCTCTTAAACAGTGCAATCTATTATGTTTAATACCTAAAAAGGACCTTTAATATATTTATGACTTTAATGCATAATCATATTTTTCTTTTCTCAAAATTTATTACACAAAATATCGATAAATAATATAAAAAATTCAACACGTGGCTTGAATGGTTAACCATTAGCATAGTTATAAGAAAGGAAAAAAGCAATTAATATTAAGAATAGGTTTTTTCTCTATGCAATTTTTTTTGTAACAAAATAAACACACATACACAAATACTATCAAACTACAATAATTTGCAAAAAAGAAAAATAATTTTTTTTTATCCCAAAATGAAACATTAAGTTATTATCTCAAGCTTTGTAACATTTTTGAAGTTAATTGTATTTATATTAAAGTAAAACGAACTGTTATACTTTTTTTAAGGAAAATATATTTCAATTAAATATATTTCACGTATTCTTTGAATTATTCTGAAAACAAATAAAATATTCAAAAACGGTATTCTTTTCATTATTAATGATTGAAATATTTTGGTGAGGTAGAGTTGTCAATGCACATTAAAAATGGTACGGAATTTTGATGGATGAAAAACATCCCCAGATGATGTCAATGAAACGTGGTTGAAAAATATGATGTCCATGTGATACTAATAAACGATCAACAGCTACGCGAAAATAGTGAGAAAAACTCATTATATTTTCCTAGTATGTAAAAATAAACGATAAATAAATTCTGTGTGGATGAATGACCAATTTTGTTGATAAAAAGTTTACTTCTTAATAATATGTAAATTTATGATAGAATTGGCAAATAAAGTTGAAAAAAATATAAAAGGCCTATTTAACTGAAATTAAAGTAAAAGAATATGAATAAATTTAGTTTGAATGTGTATTACTAAAATTAAAATTCAGTAGATCTAAGTGCATTGAATTTGTTTAATAATATATGAAGCTAAAGTTTTATTGTTAGTCGTATAAAGATTACAATACGATTTAAAGTAACTAATTCTGAAAATTTTTAAAATTTGGATTCTATTCCTCGTAAAAAAAATTTTCTGTACCATCTACAAGCAACGAAAGTTTTCGGTACATTTTCAGAGGTTTTGTAATGCACAGTTGTGTTGAGTTAAAAAAATTATATCTTGTAATTTTTCAGAAGTGCATCTTATCATTGCAGAAAATTAGAAAGTTAATTTATTTTTCTTGCCATCAATGGTGAATTATGCATGTTAATGTGTATTTTTAAATACATTTCCATCAAGAAATTTGACATTTTTGAATTAATTTATTTAACCTCTTTTGGTTTGCCCGCACACCGTATATGCTTTCAAATGTTGGCCATAACCGGTTTGAACGTATGCTGTACGGGCATTGATATTTTCTTCTTTCTGTCTTTGATTTGCACATATTTTTAATTCTTATAATGAAATTATCAGTGCTAGTGTGTTACTATCAGATGCAGTTTATCCATGATACTGAAATACTTCTCGTCCGGGATTTTCTCTGTGGTAAGGGTGCAAATTTTTCATGGAAGACGGGAATTTAGAATCTTCAAAATATTCGACAAAAATCAGGGTTTGGCAAGGCAATGTGCTATTTGTTGCTTGAGAGGAAATGAAAAAGGAAATATAATCCAAAAAAGTCAATATTATCTTTGTCCCCAGTGTAATATAAAACTTAGCATTACACCATATTTCAAATTGTAAGTATATATATATATATATATATATATATATATATATATAAATATATTATTTATATATATATATATATATATATATATATATATTGCACTGGACTTCAGCATAAAAGGTTGCTAATCTTTTCTCATGGTCATTATTTTCCATGAATGTTTTTATCCTAATTTTTATACAGAAAAATTTTCTTAGTATTCCTCTCTTTGAGAGATACATTAATGCTCTCTTTTCATATTTTCATTTTACTCTATTGTCAAGTTTATCATCCACGTGGTTAGAAATAGGCTTAACTTTTTAACATGGCTCTATTTTTTCTATTATGTCGAAAATTTCTGCTGTAAGGGGAAGGTGGATCCATAAAGCATTGCTCAACCCTAAATCGCTGCCCTAATTCAGCGACAGTTTTAGAAATCATAATAGGTCTCCAGTTTAGTCTAAAGACTCATTTTGTATCTACATTTGTTGTGTCACTTGATCTCCAATTTCTTTCTTCTTTGGCATTGTAGGTTTTAGAACTGTTTCACTTTTATTATATTATGCTATATATATATATATATATATATATATATATATATATATATATATATATATATATATATATATATATATATATATATATATATATATATGCTAACACACAAAAAATCCTCAACCGTTTGAAAAAGATGTACGAATATAATTTTTTCTTTGTAAACATCAGAGAAATTCTTTTAAGATATGTGAAACATTCTTCGCAGCATGCAGAGTGTACTTATAAAAAGCAAACATTTAGGGTTTTTTTAGTTGTACAGTTGTAAAATAAAGAGTGTGTGCGAAAACTTTAAAACAGAACATTAAATTAAACTCTTCCATTTTCCCATTCTGTTAAGTATTATGCTTAGTAATATACAGTAAGAAAATGCACCTTTTTTGGAACATTTTTGGCAAAAACTTTGTCCGCTTAAGGGATTAAGCAGTTTCTAACTCTCCTTATATACACTTCTCTGTACAAAACCATACATGCCTTAAGGTCCAATGGTTAAGAATTTAAATTTTCAGGTGTGTATTTATTGAAGGTTCTTACCAACTTATGTGAAGTAAATTTAGTACCGTCTTCATATTTTCGTTCTAAAGTCGATTCTATTACCATTTATTTTGGGAGAAAATTTTTAGAATCATTTAAAAATAAATGTGTTCGTTATTGAGATCTAATAAAAAGTTTTAGGTACGAATTTCCTTCATGCCAGTGATTAATCGAGAAAAATTCATTTCAAGTTCGAGATTTTACGAGTTATGGCAATCTGTTTGATGCTATATATATCCTAAGGATTACAACTAAAATTTGTTGAATTGCCGCCAAAAGTCGCCAATGACATGGGATTAATACGGAAACACTACTTTTTCTTCATTTGAAATTATTTTTCTTTAGATTTAAGTTTTGCGCAGAATAAATCGCGGAAAAATTTCATTAAGAAACAACAATAATTTGATCAAAAAACATTCAAAAACATTAAATAACACTTATGATTATTAAAAAATCGTATAAACATATGTAAATATTGCATTCGTTTATGTATTTCCGAAATTATATATTTTTTCTACATTCAGAAATTTTATCAAATTACGTAATTTTTCTTGTTCGGAAATTCTATTTTCAAAATAATAATAATAATCTGATTATTTTCAATAATAACCTTATTGAGATCAATGAGTGTTCTGCACTAACCATTCTATAAGCGACACGATCTTAATTTAAGGGGACATGGTACGATTTACGCAAAAATTTTTAATTTAAGAATTTTCAAGACTTTTTGGTTGCCTCTTATGCGTGTATTCTATGTAAAACTGAATTTGTGCTCAAAATTTCATAACAAGCAAGCCATTTAATTGCTTAAGAAAATAATGCTACTCCTCCTACAAAAATTTGCATACACACGCTTCATATTTGATTTAAAAGTACGTCAAACTATGTATAACAAAAGTTGGTTTGGGTTTTGCGATAACATGATTGATATTCGTACAATACTTCTTTTTATGAATACTTATTGTGGCCGCGGTAGCCGAGTGGTATAGGTATCGGACCGTGGCTTGCCTTGTCACGTGTTCGAGCCCAGTACCACTAAAGACCCGCCGTGTAGGGCAGCGATGCACGTTAAATATGTCGAGAACTGAAATGTCCTCCCGTTGGTGTGGTGTGGTAGTTAGGAGAGGGGGTGCCAGCTCAGGTGTCGTCCACGTCACTTGACCATGGTTCAAAATTACGTGGTCCGTCGCCAAAATCCCTCGTGTAGCTGAACAGTGCGACGTTAATATTAAATCAAATCAATGAATACTTATTTAAAATTCCTTAAAAAATGTATAAATTCTGAATTTCATTATTTTTTTTTAAAAAATAAGTATTGCTTTGATTCAAAAATACATACCAACTTTTGTTACTAATATTAGCAATAGGTAAAAAAATTCACATTATTAATGCAAAATAGAAAAAAGGCCTCAGCATTTTAAATGAAGACAAACTAATTATTTTATCTTTCTGAGATAAGTAAGTTTCAAGTTTTGATTTTTGTATGTGCCATAGGAATGTGAATAAAATTGAACGTAAAAGCTAACATAATTCTGTGTTTCTTAAGTTTAGAGCTTCCAAATTTTGTGAGGTTATAGAAAAGTATATAAAGAGTAATTTAGGCTAAAAAATTTGACTTGAGTTTTTGACCGATTTTTGTCAATTGAATCCTCTTGTTTCCCCTTCATGTTAATTTTTTTTCTTTTGTGGGAATATAAAAACAAAATACTCTTGAGAATTTACTTCAAAGAGAGATTTTGTCGCTTAGCAATCTTTAATTTTCGAATATTTTATTTTCTGTAAAATATATATATATAAGGATATATCACGTAAAACATCAAGATCATTCTTTGAACATATCAGAATCTTTATATCATCTTTCAGTAGGATATTTATTTACTAAAGATAAACAACGGGCAGGTGATGTTGGGGCGAAGTTATTTCTATTTCGAAAGACGGTTTTGAATTCTTCGACATGTTTATAAATTTGACAAAATGAGATTCACTTATAACAGGTTTTTTTAGAGTATTTTAATATTAATTAGGTTTTTTTATGTAAATAGAATTGCTTTGCAAAAATTCTCTGCTGTTTCTCTTTGAAAATTAAATGTCATTTGATCTTGATCAAAATTCACTTTCCATGCATCACTTTGTTACCTCACACTATGTATCTTTTTTCATTTTTTCATATCTTAAGCCAAGGAGTAAAAAATATAGGAATCAAATCGATATTTATTTGCAGATAAAAGTGTTTATTTGTGATTTTTAATTTTTTTCAACTATCTCTCTCATTTACTTTAAAATTACTGTGTTGATAATGATAAATACAAAACGTTCAGCAGTTTTAATTCCAAGAGGGAATTCTGTGGTCCTAAAGGTTTTTGTCAGAGTGCTTGTAATATGCAAAGAGTAAATAAATTACAAAATAGATTTCAATTTTAGAAACATTTATTAAACAATCATATTCATACTTAACAATTTTTCGTTTTTGAATAGTAAACTATTTGTTATAAAAATAAGTCTTCCATTGATTCGATTCCCAATTCCACAAAAATAATCGTGTGAAAAAATGTGGTCTTCTGCCCTTTTGAATTCACTTTGGCTTCAAAGTTTTTAATTGACAAAAAGTGGTAGAGAGGTACCAGCTGTGAGTTATATCATTCTCGTCATCGTCAAGTAATAAGGTTCATCATCTGGCCATGTGTTGCTGTGAAGTGCGGCTAATTAAAGAAAGTCAGAAAATAAATTTCCAAGCAATTTATATTCAGCGGTTTTTAGATTTCCTAAAAAAAATCAAAATTTGTATTTTAAGAAAATTGTTTTAATTTGCATCGGAATTTGCAAACATAATTAAATGGTATATAAGAAAAAAGATGAGGGAATTGGAAGGAGTTTAATAAGAGAGAGAGAGAGGAGTTCAGCATAAAATAAGTTTCTTTTACTTTACATATAAAATTGTCTTAAGAATATTATTACAAGAAAAAATTACTTAAATGCAATTTTTTTTGGCAAAAAATGAAGAAAAACTAACATATTTTCAAAACGTTCTCCTTTCATAAAATTTCTTCTATTTTTTTCTTGGATATAGCTAACTGTATATAACTCTTCTATACTAGGGTTGAACTAAGATTTTTTAAATATATAACTTATTTATTCAGAATTATTCACATTTTATTATATCAGAGTAGAGAAAGTACGCTAGAGAAAGAAAAAAAAAACACGCTGTTATTTCAGTTGATAGTAACTCTGAAAATAATGTGATTTTTTTCAAAAATCCTATTTTAAGCTCTATAGAAGCTCTAACTATATATAGCCAAAATATTATTATTACAGAATTTTTTTAATAAAAGGCAAATGTTTTGAAAATATCATTCTTTCTTCAGTTTATGCCGAAAAAAAAATGCATTTAAATATTTTTTTTTCTTGTAATGATATTCTTAAACCAATTTTACATGCATATTATAATTCACACAACCGACACTATTCACTTACAGTCATTTTTAAAATCCCGATTCCACACGTAATAATCTTAAATTGTTGTTGTTGTTTTTAATGTGTTCTTATTTTTGATCCCCCAACTCCCAAAAAATTCTTGCCTAAATTTTATAAACGAAAATCAATCAAAAAATAGTTTTAAAGAATATAACTTTCATACGAGTTATATATGTAACAAACTATATGAAAGACTTCGGAAATATAGTTTCATTTTTGAAAATAAAACTTTTTATTTGTTCTTGGCCAGGTCGTTAAACATTTTATTCTCAATAGATCTTCGCAAAAACAAGGTTTAAAAAAAAGATTTACAGCTACAACAACGCATTTATAACATCTGCTTTGCTACTAAAAACTCCCTTTTTACTGAGTCTGAGAACACAGTCTCTTGAAATTTTATTACTTTCCAAGAAAATAACATCTTTTTTTCTTTTCATTTTTGCCGTCTGCTCAAGAATCAATAAATGACTTATACGTTAATTTGCTAACATTTCATTTCCTTAAGAGTATTAAAAACTTTTCACTTTTTCCGTCGAATGTTTCTTCAACTGCCATTTTTTTAACAACATAATAAAATCCAAAATTTATATCGCCTGAAATCGGAGAGATAATTGTGTTTACTGATTTCTAAACAGCTTTCATGGAAGATATTTATTACTGGAGGGCAATTAAAATGCGTACCGGGTAAACCAGTACCAGTAGAATCAGATATACGGTGACCGTGAATTTTTTTAATTATGCAAAACTACGTTGAAAAAAGTCTATCAATTGGAATTTAAATCATGTTTAGTAATTGTTTATCGCCGTCACGCGATTAAGGGGATTATTTCATGCAAGTTGTACTTGAGAATTCCTTATCTGAAATTCAACAAGTTGTCATTTGCGAAAGCATTTTAATCAAACGCGAGGTGTTATTAATATTTTTCAATAAATGAAGTGTGAAGTTAGATGCGTTGAGCCTTTTAATTCCGAAGTTAGTCATTTAAAACAGGATTTGCCAAGTTTTTTTTAAGGTAAGGGATTTTGATTTGGAATAATTCTTCAAATGGAAAAATATTTGACATTAATATAACACATTTTAAGTTTTCTATAGTTCAACGAACGACGCATTATTTGAATTAACCCTTTTCTTTCTTATTTAAAATGTGTCTCGTAACTCATTCCCAATAAGTTAAAAGTTTTCAATGAACTCAACCTTATCTTGGTAATCTCAAAACACGAATTTGGAGTTCATTAGAGGGGGGAAAAATCAGATGCCCAATAAAATTCATTATGTACTTGTAAAAACCAATCATTTAATTAAACGCTTGAAAATTGTCTATTTTTTTCGTATTGTGACGTTTGGGGAAATTACTGGTTGCATTAAAGTGAGGAATTTAAATAATTGATTTATTTACGTCCCAGCTATTAATTACATTATATTTACATTTTAAGGTATCCGACTACTCGGGACAACTTTTTTTTTTTTTGAAAAAAGGAAATATGGGAATTTCTGTTGTGGTTTTTAGATTTATTTAGTACATTTTAAGGTAAAAAAAGGCTAAAATTAGTAAGAGAAAAATAAATTTCTACTAAAATGGGAAAAAATGGGTAAAAATTGACAAAAAATTACATAAACGGGACCAGCTCTGTACAAATAGTAAATGAACAAATTCTCAACGTTTCAGTTTTGTTGTATTGCTTTGCTATTCTTTTTTGAAATGACCTTCAGAATAAGAGATATTTTAATTTTTACAAAAACTCTGGAGCACTTATCTTAGTTATTAGATGAAATACTTAAAAAAAACAGTGGTTGTATTCATATAAAGAACTGTAAATTTTGCAATAAAACAATGATTGATAAATCTGAAGGTTAAAACACTTCTACTATTATACAGAAAATACACACACAAAATTGCAACAAATTATTTTAAAAACTTTTTGAGCAATCGCTATCCCCCCGTTTGAGCTTTTCGAGAAAAAAACACGTTTCGAGTAAAACGCATTTTAAAGATTAACATGTTCTGTTATGGCATCAGCTTTAGCTAAAACATTTGTAATTTTTGTAGTCTTTCTCCTGGTGAATGGAAAATAAAAAACTTGGTACTTTTATAAAGCTAATAAGATGGCATATAAAATAAAATCATAAGAAAATTGTCAATTTTTTTTGAAAAAATCATGATTTTAGTGTAGTCGGATACCTTAAACAGAAGTTATTCGTAATATTAATTATCTCAATACTACAGAAAATGTCCTTTGCGAGGGAGGAGACAAACACAACGAACTTGTTGTTTCAAAAGGAACTCTCCACCCACCTTCATCCATTAGGGCAGGGGTGTCCAACACGCGGCCCGTGGGCCACATGTAGCTCGTCAGTACGTAAGTTGCGGCCCGCCGACTCTTCTTAAAAATTTTTTAAATATCAGGTTTTTAAAGTTTTTTCATTTTGAAATTTATTTAAGAGGAAATTTATGTATATAAATCTACAATTTATTTTCCTGTTAACTGTTCTTGTCTTAAAATAAATCCTTCTTGATAATAGAAACGTCCTTTAGATTAAAATAGATTTATATTTTATCAAACAGTTACATTTGATTTTACTATTGCAAATTACTTTTTTAATAAATTCCGAATTGCATTATGCATATTCTTTACTATGGATGGTACATGACTCTCTGTGTGTGCGACTTTCATTTCTCTTCCTCCTTTTCTGTTTGGAGTGCCCAAAAAGCAAGAGGCAGTTAGAGATGTTTTTTAAAGTTTAAAAAATTATTTAGGGAGCGATTCAATTATTCAAAAAAATTATTAAGATAAAAGGCAATGTATACTTAATCGTTTGAGAATGACAACGCAATCGAATTTCAACAATGAGTAATGAAAGATCAATTCAAAAGGAACTCCATAATTTTCAAGAAAATGGCAGCACTGTAATATTTTAAACATTATTTGATCATTTCATTATTATATTATATAAACATTGTTATATTATCTATGTCTGTATACATAAAAAAAATAATGAAAACAACAATAATAATTCATTCCGTTTTAAATTTTTACTCCAATAAATGTTTTTTTGTTTCCAAATCTTATATAAAGATACATATTTTTATGTGCAGCCCGCGGGATTATAATGTTTTTCCAAAGTGGCCCGCAAGGTCATTTGGGTCGGACACCCCTGCATTAGGGTGAGGCGGTTCGTTTCTGCCTCCTGGAAGTACAGTCAGGGTTTCTGGCTAGCAGGTGTCGAATCCAGCTGTTAGGGGTGCACTACCATCGGTTTCGGGTGATGTCAGATGAAAGAGCCCTCAACATTTTGTTGGGTGCACGTGTGGATGGGAGAACGGTGTTTCACTATCTACATAAAGAAGACAGTTTTACAGCCGTGTGATGCGAAAATTCCAGAGTGTCGACCTTAGGAAAATCCTAATAATAATCAAATGTGATCACAGGATGACTGGCGTGGGTTCGATTCCCAGTGCAACTCAAGACCCGCCGTGTAGAGGGGCTGATGCACATTAAGTCTATCGCTGCTTAACCCTTTGTCTACCACATTATGATTTACTGCAGTTTTTTTCATGCAATTCTTTTTTTTTTTATCACTACATTGAAAATTAAGGGATGTACATAAACAAAAAACTCAATTTTGAGAAATTTAATTCGTTAGCGCTAATTAATTAATTAAGGATATTTAACTGTTAAACTAGTTATATATACTGTTCTCTTAAAATAAATAGTCAAATCGTTTTCTAAGGTCTTCATTGACGCACGAAAAAAAAATAATACAATTACCTTTTGACGTTAACTATTTTTCTGAACAAAAATGATATTCTTCGCAATCCGCTGAAAACGCATTTTCTGCTATAAAACTGTTCACCTTTCAAGCTGAAATACTCATCACAAAACCTGTGCTGCCATATATCTTGAAAGAGTAGATTTAAAAGAATTTTCGTTCTAAGCATCATTAGAGTATTCGTACAAATGGATATTCTATGTAATTTTAAAGTGAGTGATACTTATAAGTACCGTCGGTAGGTAAAGGGTCAAAGTTCTCCCGTTGGTTCGGAGTGGAAGTTTGGAGAGGGGAGTGTAAACGAAGATGCCGCCCCCATCAGTTAATTGTGGTTCAAAATGTGGAAACAATCGCCAATACCTCTCGGGTAACTTAAAATTAAATCAAAACACTGAATACCCTCCGTGTAGAGGGGTTGTTGCATGTTAAACTTGTCAAGGCTCAAAACCCCATATAGATCTCTAAAGCGAGCATTTTACTTTTGGATCACTAAGCTAGGACTTAAAATAATGAGAAATTTTACCATGGTAAAATAGTACCTAAATTCTTTATAATTGGTGAAAAAATTCCAAAAATTGAGATTTTAACCTTTTTTGTAAATACAGTTTATACATTACAATAGAAAATTATTATACCTATCATTCAGAATAATACATCTATATATAAGTACACATTGTTCTCATAGAACAGGGGTGGCGAACCTTTACTTATCAACATGCCATTTTTTTAAAAGAAATGTTTAATGAAGTATAGACGTCCCTTTTCAAATAATTTTGACTTGGGATTATTGGGAAAATAATAAAACTCAAAACTCTTTATATTTACATTTTGAACTATATAGTAGTAACTGTTTTAGTATAACGTGTAATTCAAATTAAAGTAACATAAGTGACTTCTGTTGTTGCAGATTAAATAGATGACAAATAACTTATATTAGGATTGTAAGATTTTATTTTTAGCAGAATATATGCTGAATTGGTGTCATCTGCCAAACGGCTTACAAAAGTCTTTAAGGTATCTGACTACGTTCGGAACCGTGATTTTGCAAAGCGCATAAAGGGATAATTTTCATGATATTTAGTGTCACTTAGATTAGAATACATGCATAAAATTGTTTTAAGGACATTTTGACAAAAAAATTTTTTTATTAAAATATAATATTTTAGCAAAAAATTGACTTAGAATAATCTTTTTTTTAAATGTTCTCCTTTTGTGAAAAATGCTTCTATTAGAATAATATTTTGCCTGTATATAGCTCAGACCTCTGTTCAGAGGTTCAACTAGAATTTTTTAAATATATAACTTAGAAGTGGGTTTATTCTTATTTTACGACAACAGAGGGGAACAATTTTAAGAAAAAAACGCCAGTAATTATTTCAATGGGTGGTAACTCTGAAAATAATGTGAATTTTTCAAAAATTCTAGTTGAGCCTCTGTAGAGAGGTCTGAGCTATATACAGGCAAAATATAATTATAATAGAACCATTTTTCACAAAAGGAGAGCATTTGGAAAAAAGATTATTCCAAGTTAATTTTTTGCCAAAATATTATATTTAAAATAAATTTTTTTTGTCAAAATCTCCTTAAAACAATTTTATGCATATATTCTAATCTGAGTGGCACTAAATATCATGAAAACTATCCATTTATGCGCTTTTTTAAAATCACTGTT
This sequence comes from Trichonephila clavipes, assembly GCA_019973935.1. NCBI lineage: Eukaryota > Metazoa > Arthropoda > Arachnida > Araneae > Nephilidae > Trichonephila > Trichonephila clavipes. The sequence continues at coordinate 111,815 of BMAU01015816.1, read as the reverse complement.
CTGAACGTTGTAATGACCCCCTTGGGTCACACCTTGAACACCAAGATTAATTTGAGGCAAAGAACCACCAAAAGCCATTTTGAATAATAATATTATTTATTTTTGTTATAATTTCCTCAAAAATCTCTGATAACAAATAATATAATTATGTTAAGTCATCTAAAGGGATTTGCCTTTGTATTAAATTAAATTACTACGATTGATTACTAATCTAGCTTAACTCAAGTAAGGTTTACCGAAACTAGGAGATCCGAGAAACACACGTATTCGAATTCTTAATTGTCATTAACTTTAGCTAAGTATCTCAACCTGATGCTTACTTTAAGCGTACAAGAATTATCTTTACCCCTGGCGTATATCAGCTTTCTGGTACGTCTAGCAGCACGACGTCTTCACGACTCTAATCTCTTTGAATCTTCTAGTTTTACTTTTAACGTTGTGGGCTTAATAGCCTACCATCATCTCTCTTGCTATCTCGCAACTCTCGACTTAAATACCTTATCTAATCTGAATATCCCAAACTTCTTTTTGGAGTTGATTGGAAATACACGCGAATTTATATTCCCCAGAAAGACGCCTAAGAAGATTAGTGGAAAGTTCCGTACAGATTCGTCACAACGTAGTCGGATACCTTAATATTTTTCATCTCTGAAAATAATGACTCACTGGCATAGGTAGATGAAAATATGGTTAAAATGGCATAAACTAGCTTCTTCAAATAGTTGAATGTGTCTGGAATCAAATCCCGGAAACCAATCGTTCGCGTTTGTTCGTAATACTTCATAGTGAACTTTAATATCTTGAACGGTGGACTGCCCAAAATATTGTGTCTGTAAATGATACTGATGTGCCTCGCTATTAAATAAACATTTATTTAAAATTTATTACCTATTAACCCTTTGCATAAAGGACTGCACTTTCTAGTATCCCCAGATTTCTGGAGATACTGATCTCTTGAGGTTACGACGCACATTTCATTTTTGTTTTTGACTCTGACTAAGGCGCACGTTCGTTCGTGTTTCGTTTCACTTTCTGAAGTTTGTATAACTATTTCTGTTGTTTATTTTTACTTTTTCGTGCCAATATTCCATCATTGGTGGATTTCAACGGAAGTGATACTATTTTATTTTTTCAACGACCATACTTGGCTTTTTGACCATTTGACGCCAAGCCTCCCTGTACCGACTGATGTCATCAGCGGGGTATTCATCGAGTCCAGTGCATTGGAGCAGGTGGTCGCCATCCATTCTGTCATGGCTGCAGAGTGGGCAGGCTTCGTTATCAGCCAAACCAGTGGAGGTATACTCTCAAAAAGTCATGTCCGGTACTTAGGCAAAAGAGGGCAACAGCCTTGGCTCTCACCAGGTGCCTCGGGATTGGGCCCACAGTGGCCAGAGTTTTCCATGGCTTTCCAAAACTCTTCGTTTTTGGGTCGTGGCAGTATATTTGTCAATGTATGCGGAGATGGTTGTCTTTGCTCATCTGAGGGTCAAGGGAACTTCCGGTTGAGTCGACTCGGCTCCCTGCTTGGCCGGCTCTTTCATTGCGGAGGATCCCAACATGATTTTGGACCCACTGTAAGGCCACAGTCCAGCCATATAAAATAAGATCCGCAATTTCAGCTCGGTATTGAATTGTGTTAAGGCAGTCAGTTGGTGTATTACAGCTTAAAGCTAAAATTGCAGCTTGTTATAAATATCAAGCATATACATATGATAGAATCACAACATTAAGTGGTAATTAATTTTTATTAATTATCGTTAAAGTATAGTATTGACATCTAAAACGAGTGTATATAAAATTTCAGTTCAACCGAATGCTTTTAAAACGCGAGAAAAAAACCTTTTCAAGTTTGGACACAAGTCGCTAAAAATGATGCCAACGTGACTGTATTTGTAATTCTTTAAACAATTAGTTTTAATCCCTTACTTTTTTATTAATTATAACTAAATTATTGTATTCTCATCCAAAATAATCATGTATATAAAATTTGAGCTCAATTGAGCGTTTTAAAATGTATTTTATTAACGATTGAAAATTCCACCAAGATAAATAAATAAATATACAAAAAGTGTGAGCTAGGAATATGAAATAAAAAATGAATGAAATGTTATATTTTGTTGCTATCTGTGTTAAAATCTATGATACTGCTCAAATTACCGCAACCACAAATCTGTTTATTGAATAAATAAACAGATGATCTCTGTTCTGAGAAAAATAAACGAAGGAGAAACAGACGGAAAACATGTCTCGAGGAAGTTCCGTTTGCATAAAATGAATCCAACTTCATCGATTGAGCGCTAATAGAAACAAATGGAGGCCGCAGATGTTACTTACTCTTCAGGTACCGGAGAAACAGCTGCTTTCTCCAGGACCAAAAATCGATTCGCGCTTTCATATCCCTCGCGCAAATGCACTTTTCCAGGAACTCCACTCATCGGAGACGTTCGCGGTAACTTCGGGAGGGGAAAAAAAAGTTCCCAGACGAAAGGTTTCTAACCGTGAGATAAATGGCCATTATCTAGAATGAAATTACGATGATAGTTTAATTTAACGATTTTTAATAGTTAAGTTTGAGAATGCGACGTTATCCATAACCGTGTTTAATATAAATCTCATCCTCGATTTAAATGTAAAACATTCCTCTTGGGGATTCGATTATAATGAAATTAGTATACATGCATTTGAGGACAAATGAAATTTTGCTAATACTAGATCAATGTGCACTAACTACTTTTTATATTCCACTATAAAAATAAATTTGTGTAATGATTAACAAAGCAAACATCGCGGTCACGGCACATGTCTCCAAAGCCGGCAGTGTTTAAGTCCTGATTCAATTGCAGATGTGCTATGTAAAGCAGAGGTATCCAAATTGGTGGTCCACGAGAAAATTTCGCTGGTCCCAGAAAAATGTGGAATATACTCGCTTATCACGTTAAGTTATGTTTTAAGATGCACTGATTGAGTTCTTCGATCACTCTTTTTTTTATAAATATATTTAACATTCACAAATTCCTATTAGTGGTTCGTGGGATTTAAATTATGAATTTATTGGTCCGTGAGGTCAAAAAGTTTGGCGACCGCTGATGAGAGTGTGATAGAGCAGTGTTCCTCAAACTGTGAGGCGCGTCCCCTGGGGGCATGATAACTCTACACGGGGGGGAGTACATCGAAAAGAAAACAAAAGATTATTTTAAAAAATATTAATTTACTGAGAAAGAAAGCAAAACAAAGTACATTCTGATAAGATAAGAAATAAAATACACATTTACACTGATGTTGTCGTGTGTTTATTACTGGGATACATACGAAAGACGTGAGATATATGAACAGAAACATATAACACAACCACAGAAGAATACAGATTTTATTACAAACGATGATCCCAGCATATAACAAGAAGTGCGCTGCTTTTCCTTTCGAGACGGGAATCCATTTCAGGCGAAAGACCGACTTCTTTCCCGAAGAAGATACAACCAAGTCTTACTCGGGATTCGAACCCGAATCCACTCGGTTACAAGCCGGGGGACATAGCCATCATACTGGCGGGGCGACTACATCTACACTGATATAATACACTTACAAATGTGTATCAGTACTGCCCAATGTGTTTCATAATTAATTTAACAGTACTAGGTTAAGAGCAATTTTTAATAATTACCAGTGACTCTCTCTATGGGCATATCATAAAACTACATACAGAATTTAATACTTATCTTAATAATTTGTACCGTTCATAATTAAAATCGTATTGCAGAGTTACGTCAAAGTATAGTATCATTGAATTCGATACATTGTTATTGTGTGGAAGGGGAAAGCGCGAAGAAAATTATGATTGTGAAAATAGGGTCGCAAGTATAGAAAGTTTGAGAAACACTGATGTAGAGGGACTAATACGCGTTTAATATATATAATTCCAAAATCTTTTTGGCATGGTGCGGGAATGGATGGCATCATACACGTTAAATTTTTCTTGACTCAAACTCCTCACGTTAGTGTAATGTAGAAGCGCCGTCTCAGGTGTTACCATCGTCAATTGACAATGGCTCAACTCGGAGGTTTGTTGCTTTTCACCCTCGTGTTGCTTTCCATTGCGACCTTCATAAGCAAATCATCAGTCTTCTGCTTTTTACTATTTTACGTACATGTTTCCATTCGTGCGCAAATACATAAACTTATGATGATTTGTTTCCCCCAATTGTCTTCAAATTCTGATGCAGAACGTAATTTCATTCATTTCATGAGGATTTCGGGTTCGAGTTGCGTCACCATTATCCCCCGTGTTGTTTTAAGTGCAACCTTCATAAAATGCTCGCTTACTCACTTGGTGTGGTGTGGAAACTGGAAAGTGGGGGTGCCAGCTCGAATGTAGTTTTAGTCACTTGAACGAGGTAGGAAATTTAAGAAAGTTTATCGCAAAAAAAAAACATGTTTTACATCAGAATGTGACAATAAATACAGTAATACGACAATAATACAATAATGTGTTAATATTTGTAAAATGAAATAAGAACATTCGAAAAAAAAAAGCTGAAGGACTCAGTAACAAATAACGCATTTTAAATAGAAGACAATCCTAAGCACAAAAAAAAAAAGAGACAAAAGTTAGTTGAAAGAAAGGAGAAAAGATAGCAGTGAAGACTGTGCACTTGTAGTGTTTCAAGGGGTGACGTCTGGGTGATTGAGTTCGCCCTCCAACGTCACAGGTAGTGTCTGAGCTAATGGCTGTCCGGTCTATGCTTCGACAGGGGCGGCGGGATGGCGACATCCGTCAAGTCATCGGTAGATTCGAAGTCGTCTGCATTCAGGTATATTTACAAATGCCTACTTTTCTCTCGAAAGTAGGTGTAGTAGCTTAACAACATTAGGAGGAATTTTATTGAAAATACTTCACTGGATTCTTTACACAAACAATTTTCGTTTAATTTTTCAACATTTTTCATTGTTTGCAGTAAATCTAAACCATCTTTCTAAACTTTGTAAATTATTATTAGAATCATTTAAATATTATATGTCCATACCATGAACGAAAAATAAATCACGTCAGTGTAATCCGTTACTCTTTCTTTGATAAATCTTGTGATACTTTAAGAGAAAGTAATTTTTGTGCTCTGGTAAATGGAATAAGTTCTAATATACATGTGTGTTTCCTAAAAGTGTTGTACAATGGGTTCGAATTTTAGTCAAACTCTTACGGGCCCTTAGAATATTTGATCTCTCTCTAAAATAAATAAGAAAGAAAAAGTACTTTAAACACAAAATTATCAGAACCCTTATAACTCTTGAACAGTTAGGGTTCTGTTTATTCCAGTGGCCGGGAAAAATTAGAACTTCATTCGCTAAATGTTGAATTTTATATTTGGCACGCCCCTGATATGAATTAATAAGGAACAAAAACATTTATATCCTAATCAAAAACCTTATTTCATGAAGGTATTTGACTACCATGAAATCAAGAATTTTTTTTTAAAGTTGACAACTTTTTTTATGATTTTATTTTATAGACCATCTTATATTAGCTTTATAAGAATACCAAGTTTTTTATTTTTCATTCTCTAGAACAAAAACTAAAAGTGTTTTAGCAAAAGCAGATGCCATAACTTTACAAAAGATGTCGAACTTAAAAATGCGTTTTATTCGAAATGTGTTTTTTGTTTCGAAAAGCTCAAACGGGGACAGCAATTGCTTAAAAAGTTTTTAAAATAATTTGCTGAAATTTTTTGTGTATGTTCTCTGTATAACAGTGGAATCAGATTTATCAATCACTGTTTTATTTTAAAATTTACAGTTTTTAGTGAATATAATTACTGTTTTTTTAAGCAATTTCATATAATAACAAAGATAAGTGCTCTAGTTTTTGTAAAAATTAAAATATCTCTTATCCTGAAGGCTATTTCAAAAAGGAATAGCAAAGTAATACCTCAAAATTGAAAAATTAAGAATTTGTTCATTTGCTATTTGTATAGAGTGGGCCCCATTTATGCAATTTTTACCCAATTTTGTAGTAATAATTTATTTTTCTCGTCTTCATTTTAGCCTTTTTTTTTCTTAATGTACTAAATAAATTCAAAACCCACAAAAAATTCTTCATATCTCCATTTTTTTACAAAAAAAAGTTGTCGCAAGTTATCGGATACCTTAATATGAAATGTACCCATTATTGGTAACGAAATTAAAGATGAGTTATTATTAAAAAATGAAAAATTGAAAGTCTATGTAAGTATTAAGTTTTTAGTTCAATGTCCCAATTTTTGTGCGTTTTACCAAAAACTTCCTACAAATCACCCGTTGGCGACCGGTGGTGTATAGTCAGTCTTTTATAAAATATTACTTTGGATTTTAATTTGATATCATGATGTCTAAGAATCTTTTTTGTTTGTGTTTTGAAATAGGCTTTGGGAAATATTAAGTTAAAAGAGCACATTTTTATAATTTGAATTGTTACCGATTCATAATAAAAAGCATTTCACGCGTCCTGTTTAATCTCAGTCTGGAAAAATATTGTCATCGTAAAAATGATATAAAGATCTGCAGACTCTGATAAGTTACCGCAGTTTGCGTCCGGATTAAGGGATTTAAAACAACTGTGCGATGTCTAAGAAAAATAGACGATGCGATCTATTTTTATGTCTGTGTGACATGTGCATTTGAACCTGACATTTATTTTACAATTCTAAGACACTTATGTGAAGAGAAAACTTTGAAGAACTTTATGTGCTGGAAAAAAATCTGGCAGATACTTTTATATTAACTATCCAGTCCTCGATGCATCAAATTTGACACATAAATCATTTTAGTGCGGTATTCGACAAGCTTTGCTTGCTTGTGTGTATATATATGAGAGACAATAATAGGATGTATAACATTTAACCTAGTTGTTTCTCAAACTATGGGGCGCGGCCCCTAGGGGGCGTGATAACCTTACGAGGGAGGCGCAAGCATATTGAAAAGTCGGAAACAAAAGATTATTTTCAAAAAAATATTAATATACTAAAAAAGTAAACAAACAAAATATATTTGGATATAATAAAAGTAGAATACAAATTTACACTGATATTATACTCTTATAAATATATTAGTACTGTGCTATATATTTTATAATTAATTTAACAATACTAAGTTAAAAACAGGTTTAATAATTACCAGTGACCCCCCATGGGCTAGACATTTAAAATTATGTACAAAAATTAACATTTCTCTTGATAACTTGTTCGGTTTGTAATTAATCCCTTAAATGCCGATTAAAAATTATGCTATTTGCTCCCCAATGCCACCTTTTAACACAAAGGCGAGCGTATGTGGTGTCTTGGGGGGCGGTAGAAAAGAATAAGTAAGCAAATCCTCTCAAATAACTAAGTCCGTCGCAAACACTGTCAATGTCCTTTTATTGCATTCCGAAGCCTTCGGAATAATTTCATGGGTAGCAGTGCATAGAAAAGCTTCGAAAATACGTATATATACGTCCTGGGCGATTAACGTGCTGGCTGAGAGAGACGTTTATGTACGCCCATGGCACTTAAGGGGTTAAAGTCGTATTGTAGGTTTAGCGTCAAAGTATTTTGTTGTTGAAATCAATACATTGCTATTGTATGGAGGCAGATTTAGTGTAAGGGGGACGCGACGAAAATTATGATTGAATATTGGGTCGCAAACATTGAAAGATTGAAAAGTACTGACTTAACCATTACTTGTATTATTTTTAGTTCAGATACTTTTTAAAAGCTTTTATTTTTCGTTTTTGTGTGTGTGCTTATATATTAAGTATTTTATGAAACTGTATAGTTTTTTTATAGTTTCTGTTTGATCGCGAATTTCTGCGATGAATTTAAGGTATCCGAACACGTTCGGAGTACTTTTTAACAAAATCACATATTTAAACGTTATAAATGCTCTTTTAGGTACTCATTACCAATAAATACTACTATTTAACTAACAAAGTTTAAAATAAATTGCCTGAATTTTACAAAAAATACAATTATGAGTGGAATTTTTAGCAATATTTTTGAAAAACTTCAAAACAGTAAGAGAAAAAAGTACTAAACATATATTAGTAAAAGTATTACTAAAACAAATTAGATGCGTTTATCTAGAAAATGTACTAAAATTTTAATGTTTTATTAAAATTTGAAAATTTTAGAGCTGATTGAGTAAACATTATAAGAAATGTGACATTCTTTAGGAGACCATTATTTAAATAACCAGCTCTATCTCCAAAAGTATTAATACAATAAGAAATATTTTAGTACACATTCACTGGGAAATAACATAAATATCAGGTTCAAAAAGTTTTATAGAAATCCATTCGTAACATTTTGAGTTATCAGATTCGCCGCGCGTGATAGATTTCGAGCATTTAGAATGCCCACTTCAGGCAGATCAAAGACCCACTTTCCGTTTTTCTAACTTTATAAAATCGATTGTAACTTGGCCTCTAGGTAGTGTAGAAACAAAGCAAAACATATTTCGTTAAGCCAAAAGATAGATCTATTCATTAAAATAAATATCTGTATTGACCGAATTTGGTCATTTTCAACGTGTTCGGATATCTTAAAAAATCAGAGTATCAAAATCAACAAAAATATGATACTGTACACGTATCTTGGAATTTTATTTTCTATTTCATAGGATTTCTTTTGCTTTTAAAGTTAAATATCCCCCCCCTTTTTTATCATGGGCGTTTTCTTACATTCCTTAAAACAACAGAATAAACATTGCACGGATAACAGTGACCGCAATAATCAAATGGTCCTGATCCTTCATAGCCACTCGAACACACAATTCACAATTACTTCATTAATACTCTTGGTTCAAAACAATTTATCAATAGCCGAGTAAATAATTGTGGTTATTGAGATATGATGCAAAAAGTACCTTTAAAAATTAAGTATCAAATCAATATATGTATCATTGTATGCACGAGATTTCCTTCTGCGAAACGTTCTATGATAAAGTATCGTTGAAATCTTGATAATAAGAAGTTGAATTTCGACACAATGCAAAATATTGACTTATTCCACTATAAATTAACAATACAGAGGGCAACAAAAATGTTTCAAGTGCCACTAAGGTCGAAACAATTCAACTTCCAAGGCTGTAACACTGAAATTTGGGAACATACATTCTTTTTTTTTTGCTAGTGTAGTTTACTTTCTATTTTCAATATTCGAATAAAATTCCAAGAAAAAGAGAAACATAAATATTTCAAAGATAAATGGCAGTTTAGGTGCATCGTATGGCTTACCAAATCGCGACTGTTTGTATGTCGTCTCATAATCCACAACTTGTAAATTACCTATGAAAACACAGAGAGAATGGGGATGGGATGGATTGCCCCCCTTCTGCTTTTATTGTTGTCATGTCGTCACAAGTTTATCTCATCTTTAGTAGAACACGAATAATTTCTCTCTCTCTCTCTTTTCCTTTAGGAACTTGAAGACCTAAATGCTTCGTCTTCATTAGCATCCATGGCTCTCAAAAGCAAATTTGCTCCCACTGTGATAATCCTGGAAGTCGTTTTCATCGTAGTGTACGCCCTTTTTGCAGATTACGGCGAATATGCGGACGCTGCTCATCCCAACAATCATTTCGTAGATTCTTCCAAAGTGAGACAAAATGACCTGTATCACACGTATCCAAGTAAGTGGCGTTTATTTCTTGAATACTATATGCATGGGCGAACATTTTTTTTCAGTTTTAGATTTTAGGATATTGATAAAAATAATAATAATATACTTTAGAGCTTCCAATTTCTTTTATTAGCATTCTGACTTTAATTTAGGTTCTGGAATCAAGGAGCATCAATATTTTTTCTGTTTAATATTTTTGTACTAAATATTTGATCTATGATTTAAATCAAAAATTTTTATGGATAGATATATTACAGTGTTTCCTTCAAAAATGATGTATTCTTATATTAATTTTTGCATAAAAAAAGACGATATCTAGTTTTTCATACATGGTAATCTAAATTTATTCAAATACATCCCTGCATCCCTATAAAACTTACTTCATTTCACATTGTGCTAAGAAGCCATTCATTCACAGTGATATTAAACTTTGAATATTAGATTATTCTTTTGTGTGTTGCTACTTATACCACCCGATCCACAATAAGATCATATCGAGGCTCTCAATATTAATCGTGGCAAGGTTGAGGGGGCTAGATTATGCCTGTCGTTTAATCGCTGCTTTGAGCACCATACTGGAGACAATACGATTTCGCTTCGTTCCACCTCAATTTTGAGGGGAAGACCCGGGAGGGGAGTTTTAGAACCCCTCTTTTTCTATTTTCTTTTAATTGTGGAGGCATTCAAAGAGAATATACTTGCAAGCGAGCCTTGCAAACAATTTAATATATTGCTCTTCTGTCAGCCATCCATTCGCAGAAAATAATGGCTGCGGAGACTTGATCTATACTTACTCATTTACAACGATATTTATTGACGAAAGTTATCATGTTCTGCTCATTTTTGGACCACGTTTGGAGATATAACTTCTTCTTCGGAGACTATTGGAGAGAGAGTCTGCTACAATCCTTTTACTGTACTCGACAAAGCTTCTAAAACTTCTCACAATTAGTTTCTGGAGTTCGTCAGGATAGTTCTTTCTTTTTGTACTTATCTTACCTAAAAATATCTATTATTCCCTTTTAAACTTATTATCTAGTCAAGTGATAATCGACCAGATGTTTTGATAAAGAATAGATTGGGAGAATAGGCAGGCTAAGGTAATAATACTATCTGGTGGGTGAAAAGAAATTCTAAGGCATTGCTTGTTCCGTGTGGTCACATACTGTCTTTGTAATGAATTTTTTTTCCCGATGTCCGTGTTGTTCAATTCCAAATAGAGATTATCTTTTATCATTTTATTAACAATTCACAAACCATATAACATAAAGAACAACAGCATAAAATCGGATGATAATGTTACATACAGCAATCGGTTGAATAAAAATAAAAATAAATCAGTTCACAAAATTATCGTTGCAACAGTACCAAGCAAAACAATTTATTCTTTTTTTAACTGTTTGAATTTCCCCGTCGGATACGGAAGATGCAGTTAAAATTCTGTTTTGTAGGGATTTTCAAGAATTTGTGGCACGAGTTGCCACAGATAAGATCTAAAGATAAAGAAGGAAACTCTTAGAAATACAGCTCTGGTTGGTAATAGTGTTTATACTAGGGGATTGGGGGAGCGAAATCTAAAATACCACCCGAGCTGTAAATCTGAATGCAGGATCAATATGGCGATGCAAAAGACAATAATTAAGCATCCTCTTTTCTTGGTATTTCGAGAACCTAGCTCGGGCATGGTAGCTTTGCAAGCAAAATCGAGACTCGTCTGTGAAAGCAATATCACGCAGTTCGGTTGTCCATGTTTACTGATGAGGCAAAGGTAAGCACAGCAATAGACGGTTAGAGGATATTTCAGTGTATTGCAAATGATGTTAAGCGGTACGCGTGGACACCAATTGTTGCTATATATTTCCCAGCAGGACAGCGCGATTCTTCACTGATATGTACGCGATACATCTGTCATTACGAGTAGCGGTGTAACGAGGATGGTACAATCGGTGTCATCGTTCTGTCTGACATCTGTTAGGTTTTAAATCCGTATCTAAATTGCTTGGTTTTCTGAAACGATCTCCGATATCTCATTTGATTGACTTTCAATGTCATCTTTTGAAACAACATGAGTGCCATTGGTGACAGAACTTCTTAATTTTAAACGAGAGTTAAGAGACAAAAACAAAACTTAAACTTGCCAATCAATCATCGATTTCACGAAAGGGGATAACCTACATCCTCTAAAGGCATTAATCTTTCTGATGATATTAGAAAGTGAATTGAATGAACTCGTATTCTTTTTTTAGGCACATTACAGTTTCTTACTCTAAAATCATTTACAATACTTCAAAATGGCATTCTATACTTAATTTATGTAGTGTTTGTTGGTGCAACTATGGACGCTCACGACATACGTCTGTTATGAAAAGTGAATCGCTTGCATATTCTTTGGAGGAGTTACATTATTATAATTATAAATATTTGTGATTTGTTTGCTTCCAACTGGTATTACAGTTTCAGTTAATTCTAATTTTATTTTCTGGAAGAATTGTATGCATAATATTGTCTGTAAAACGGCATTTGGAAACAAATCACAAATCCTTTTGTAAAAAAAGCGAACCAGAATAAAAAGAATTAATTGCTGAGAAATCGTTTGGCAAATGGCTCCAATTCAGAATGCATTCTGCTAAAAGTAAGATCTTACAATCCTAATATAAGTTATTTTTTTTCATCTAATGCGCAACAACAAAAGTCACGCTAATGTTACTTTAATTTGAAAATTACACGTATAACTAAAACATTTTCTACTACTATGTGCAAAATGTACTTCTTCGTAGTAAATAAAGAGTTCTGGGTTGTTTAGCATTTAGCTTCATTATTTTTCCAATAATCACAAGTCAAAATTATTTGACGGCACGTCTATATCTCATTAAACATTTCTTTAGTAAAAATAGCATGTTGATTCATAAAGGTTCACCACCCCTGCTATAGACACGACAATAATTATAGAGTAGTGTCATCTTTAAGGAAACAATGACATTTTAACTCAAACCATGGATTTCTAACTTTTCACAATGTTCTGATATGTAAGATTATCTTACTTTTGTGTATTCTGGACGTGATCGATAAATTGCGTTTCGTTTTTTCTCTCCTTTTGGCCGACAGTGTTCCAAGACAACAACGCGATCATCTTCTTCGGAGTTGGTTTGCTCTACACTTTCTTAAAGAAGTATGGCTACAGCGGCATCGGTATGAACATGCTGCTGGCTGCCATCTCCGTCCAGTGGGGCATGCTTACGCACAATTGGTGGTACACAAAGGACGGGAAGATACATGTGGACGTCAAGAGGTGAGTTCAATCCTCCTGTCAATGCTCTTTGCTCTTCTCCTCATGCTCATTTATCTTAATGTATAGTTCTGTAAATATCTCTGATAAATTAGATTAATTAGTAAGTATTCGTAATTTTATTTTTTTTGAATCGCAAATTTAGGTTGAAAATTATTAAAGATAAGTGTATTTCATTGTATATATACTTTATGCTGAAAAGACACAATTTTTTTCGAAAATAGAGACGTGCTGGTCTAGTAATGGATTGTCTTTATTACAAAAACTCCGTTTACAAAATAGGAGTCCCCTGTACATTAAAAACAAGTGGGTCCCAAAATTCTTACTTAAGTGTGAAAATTAGAAAAATTAAGCATCCTCTCAGAGAAAAATAACTATCATCTGTCAGAGATTAAATTGCGACGTGTGTTTGCCAACATCCAGGAAGATATTCAACTATTTTAATATTTTGGAAAATCCTCGATTTCTGTTCTTCAATTTGTCGATCATAAATGCATTTAAAAGGAAGAAGCGGTGGCGCTCATAAAAGAGAGGGAAGTCATGGGTTCGAACCCCCCACAACCCTTAATTTTTTTTCTGATTGATTATGATTGTTAGATTAGAATTAAGATTTTGGTTTCTAAACGATTAGACTTAAATTTAGAATAGAACACATCAAGAATTTTAATACAAAAGGAATTCATCAGAACAAAGAAAAGACTCACTTCTTCCAGTTTTCCCTTTAATCGATATTTTACGCTCACATGGCGGAACAAATCAGATATTGTTACATTTCAGATTTCGAATAATAATTGGCTAACGATTATAGTTTAGAATGAATGGATTACATCTTGCACTTAGGCATGAAAAGCAGAAAGTCAATCGCATAGGCATGACAGCAGAAAAAAAAACATGGCGAATTGTCCTCACGTGAAGGAGTGGCCCAAAGTTTTGGTTTCGATTCTTCCAGCTCTCTAGTGGTGGATTTCTGAATCTCCAATAATCTTATGCATGTACTTCATAAAATTCAATTAAATGTTTAAAATTTATCTTATGGATTAATACTAATTATTTATTCAAAAAATTATTTTTTACTGTTTTTTGTACCCGACAATTGACAAAATCAAGAGAATATGTTTGGTGGCATGTTCGAGGAAGAAGCGAGAATGGTGGACTATCGAGCTTAGACTCACCCATCCCCCCCTTCAAAAATTTCTGTGTACACCACTGGAAAGAAGTATAGTTTTTTCTCCCGCATAGTTTGATTTTTCTATTGTATTTTAACTCTTAAACGTAAAAAGGATTGTAATTTTTGTTCACGTTGCCGTCTGTAGGCATTATCTTTTAATAACAATTTTAAAAAAAAACTCACGAATGCTTTAAATTTATACAGTTGTTATCTATTTATAAATGGCACTGCAAATCTGACCGATTTTCTTACAAAAATCATAAGATAATTCTGAAAGTTTTTTTCTTTTCTTTTACCGAATTATTTGTGCTAAAAATCATTTTAATATGAAAAGATATATTCATAGCTACCCTATAAGGTACCATTGCATTAATTTGTAGGGCTTCAGAAAATTTTCATGACATTACACTTCCTACGATTAAAATAAAAAATCATTTTATCAATATATAATAAAAATCCGTTTTTCGCATCTCCCAGTCGATTTAGTACAACTTATCTGAATAAAATCGCAATTTGCTGCATATGAAGCAAATTTCAGTTATGGTATCCGACTACGTTTGGAACCGTGATTTTGCAAAAGCGTATAAATGGACAATATATGTGATATTTAGTGTCACTTAGATTAGAAATTATATATAAAATTGTTTTAATAATAGTATTACAATAAAAAATTATTTAAGTACAATATTTTGACAAAAAATGAACATAGAATGACTCATTTTCGAAATATTCTCCTTTTGTGAAAAATGTTTCTATTATAATAATAGTTTGCCTGTATATAGCTCTGTGCTCTGTACAGAGGCTCAACTCTAGAATTTTTAAAATATATAACTAATAAGTGGGTTTATCCATGTGTTTTACAACAACAAAGGCGAGAAATTTCAAGAAAAAAAGGCCGATAATTATTTCAATTGGTTGTAACTGAAAATAATGTGAATTTTTCAAAAATCTTAGTTGAGCCTCTGTACAAAAGTCTGAGCTATATACAGGCAAAATATTATTATAATAGAAGCATTTTTCACAAAAGGAGAACATTTTGGTAAAAAGGTTATTCTAAGTTAATTTTTTTGCCGAAATATTGTATTTAAATACTTTTTTTTTGTCAAAATGTCCTTAAAACAATTTTATACATGTATTCTAATCTAAGTGATTCTAAATATCATGAAAATTATCCATTTATGCGCTTTTTTAAAAACACGATTCCGAACGTAGTCGGATACCTTAAAACACCACAGAAGTTAATTGTTTGATGTGTTGTAAAATAGTTACGCTGTCATTTACTGATGAAGTATGTTCTTCTTTCAGTCTCACCACTGGAGAGTTCGCTGCCGCTAGCGCTGTCATCTCGCTCGGAGGAGTCTTTGGCAAGATGAGTCCTCTGCAGATGGTCATATTCACTTTATTCGAAGTACTCATTTACACAACAAACGAACATTTCTGCCTCACCGGATTCCATGTGAGTATATCATCTGTTACTATCTGACAAAAATACTTTTTAACTCCCACCCGAGGCAAAAGAAAAGAAATATCACCATCAACGCTTTTTTTTTCTGTATCAGAATTTTGAGTTCAGTCGTCTTAGTTCCAATAAAAAATTTAATTCACATATTGTGCTATAATGAGACTAAACTAAGATCCATGTATGACTCTTCAACCCCTTGAGTACCAAACTTCGCTTTTTTTGCGCACAGGCAAATCCCAGGTTTCTGGGAATACTCCCCTTGACATTACAACGCACATTTCATTTTTCTTTTTGACGCTGAATAAGGAACACGTTCATTCATGCATCATTTCGCTTTCTAATGTTTGCATAACTACCTAGGCCGTGGATACCTAGTGGTTAGAGCATCGGTCTCCAGACAGGAAGGCCTGGGTTCGATGCCACCAAATACCCTCCGAGTACACACGGTGTACGTGCTCGTTAAATCAGTGGGTCCGAAAGTCTTGAGAGCTGAATCACGAGTGCAGGGGATTGGAGAATATTTCCCTCCCCTTCAGTTTCATGCATAAATTGTGGAGGTGGATTTCGGCGTTTTTTCCATCTATCGTCCCTTTGGGGAATTTTGCCGAGCTAATTTGTACTGTCACCTGTATGGTACTCAAGGCAAACGACAGGCGTACTTCTAGCCCCATACCACGATGATTTTCGTGGGCCTCGATCTGACCACGTCAGACATGTGGCATTAGAAACAACAACACCTTTGTTGTTTATTTTTACTTCTCTTTGCCAATATCTCATCGTCGGTGAATTTCAACGAAAATGATACTGAATCAGAATATTTGCCAGAAACCGATTAACACGACAGTGACTCTGATACGGATTCATCTATTTAAGATGAGGAAATGGAACAAAAAATGACAATACACTCAAGTAACGCACGTTGGAAAGACTTTGGTTCAAACAACATTTCGAGCAATTTCACAAAGATTTGTAATTTTAATACTAATTTTTCCATTTATTCACATTGTTGTTACCTAAACATTCTGTAACTTAATTTTTGTAATTTCATACAATCGCAATATGAGAAAATCTGCCTTATAATGTTTCCCGTGCTGGTTACATTGGCTGTATATCTAAATAAGCAATATATCCACATGAGATTATAATTGTGGATTTTGCCTTATACATAGCATGTAATCATTAATGATTACATGCTGCACAAGAGGTTAACAACACTCGTCGGACGATAACAAACATAAAGAATATGGAATTGCTTAGCAAATAGTAAGGCTTCTGTCTATTTCGAATTTATAAATGTAATGTTAATCCCATTTAATTTCTACTTTTCTGCATCTAGACTTCTCATCGATTTAAATACAATCAAGTGCATCCGAAAATGCAAAAAACAATGAAGATTTATCTGGAATTACATTTTTCTTCCCATTTCTGAATGTATTTTATGTCTATTTTAATGATTCATTTGGGGTTCCCTGATGTTTAAGAAATATTAACAGGAATCAATGTAAAAATAAAATTCCAGAGAAATCCTTATTTTCTACTCTGTCTGATGCACTGCATTACATTTAAATCGGCGAACTAAGTTTGTGGAGAAAGTAGAAATTGCACGAGATTCCATTGACGAATTCAAAATTGCCAATAAATGGACGTCCTATATTCAAATTATCAGTTATTTCATTAGGGTGACATCACAATCCCATGAAAAATGCAACAATGAGTTTCCAGCTATCCAATTCATACGCCTTTCCAAAATACCAGAATTTATTAGCTGATTTTTTGTTTTGAAGACAAGCAATGTTCTTTTAAATAGAAAAGATATATGCTTTTTGAAGTAATTTATCGACATATTGCCATTTCAGCTTCTTCTGTGGCATTTAGAGAGAGAGAGAGAGAGAGAACTCAGCTTTTTTGAATATTATAAATCTTATTTCTCTTTTCGTTGTTTTAACCCTTTATCTACCAACGGTGTTTATAAGTACCACTCACTTTAAAATTACGTAGAATAACCATTTTTACCAATACTCTGGCGATACTTAGCAGGAATATTCGTTTAAATCCACTCTTCTAAGATATATGGCAGCACGGGTTATATCATGAGTATTTAAGGGGGAAGGTGAATAGTTTTATAATAGAAATTGCGTTTTCAGCGCATTGCGAAGATTGTCATTTTTGTTTCAAAAAAATAGTTAATGTCAAAGGTAAGTGTAAAGGGCTTTTTTTGTACGTTAATGAAAACCTTAGAAAACGATTTGGCTATTTATATAAAGAGAACAGTGCATATAATAAATTTTACACAATTGAACATCTTTAATTAAATCATTAGCTCTAATGGATTAAATTTCCCAAAATTGAGTATTTTGTTTATGTTATCCCTTATGTATATCCTTTTTAATGTAGTGATTAAAAAAATTGCATGAAAAAAACTGCAGTAAATCATAATGCGGTAGATAAAGGGTTAAAAAAAAGAATCTTTATAGAGAATTTAACTTTTTTATCTTCATTCTCCTTATTCAAGTGTGTCGCAGATAATTACTTTCCTCCACATATATATGTATCTACATCCAGATAGCATAAACCTTTTATTGTACTTTCTCTATCATTTTTAAAAAAACTTTGAAAATTCAGCCAAAATCTCAACGAATATAACAATTGCTTATAAATTCTTCATGATTTTATTGCTTTCAGTGGGGTTTTTACTCACAAAAACATTCGTTCCGGATTGACAATAAACAAAGTTGCAATCGCAAATGAAGCTAGTTTCACATGCATGAATCGAGGAATTATGTATCAAGTTTATAGAGTTTAACGATAAAAAGCTATCTGTAATATCAATAACTGTTATATTAAGTGAAGTAGCTGTATTTATATGATACTAATATCTTGTTAAATCATGCTTTAAAATAAAACGTACTTTTCTTTTTCTTACAGATTGCCGATATTGGAGGATCAGTATCCTTACACATGTTCGCGGGGATATTCGGCTGTACAGTGGCGTATGCTGTGGACAGGAAAGTCAACGTACAGAATAACCCAAATGACGGCGCCAGTTACGAATCCAACTTGTTTTGTATGATTGGTAAGTGTAATGTGTGCTGGACATATATGTATTGCAACAGCAAACTGTAAAGCTTTTCATTTCCCATAGTATTTTCCAAAGTTCCACGCACACACAACGCATATGATTCGCTAGGTGGTAGCTCGTTCACTGTAATTTTAATTTTTTTCTCCTTTTGCGCCCTAAGCGGAAAAGAGGCCCTAGCTGTACCACTTCCTCAAGTACTCGAAGAACACGTTCTTATCCCCTCTAGTTGACTCAATTAAAGATATTGTAAAAACCGTGCTCTTCACACGAGTCTGATTGTATATTGAAAAAGGAGAAAGCTGTTTATGGATTCTTCATTGTACCAATGAATCCTTTATCAGTCAAACTTGTGTCCGCGGGTGAAAGGAATACTTCCCTCTCTTCACACTAAATTTATGGTGACAGGAAACAAGCTGTCTGGCCCAAAGTTGCCTCGAGGTAAAATTTCATGTTATTTCTCAGCAATGGTTTGCAAGGTGGATCAAATCAATCTCCTATCTCGAGTAGATGGAAGGTTTAACTGTGCTTTCATATACTCCGAGATCTTTTGAAAAAAATAAATAATGTTATGTTAATATCCTTAATTGCAACAATATTTTAAGCCTTTTATTTCTTTATATTATAGTTTTTTGATCGATGATTGACTGTAACAACTGATTTGCTGACTGTGCGATTGAATTAACTTGGTTCTTTAGATACAGAAAAATAAATAAATAACATTATGTTTATTTAAACGTACAGAAATGTTTCTATTGTTCCAGCAATGATCTTATTTTCACTAAAACGAGTGCCTAGTAGGTAATGTACAGATTATCTAGGTCAGGGCTGTCCAACACGCGGCCCGCCAGTACTTAAGTTGCGGCCCACCGACTCTTTTTTAAAAAATGTAAATACCAGGTTTTTAAAGTTTTTTTATTTTGAAATTTATTTGAGGAGAAATTTAATATTATATATATATATATATATATATATATATATATATATATATATATATATATATATATATATATATATATACAATCAGTGGCGCACACAGGAATTTTTCAAGCGGGGGGTCACCATTCTTGTATCATGCTCCTTTTGATTTTGTCGATTTTCGGTAACAAAACACAGTAAAAAAATAGTTTTGAATAAATAATTAGCATTAATTAATAAAATTAATCATTAACATTAAGTAATTACTTAAATTTTACGTACTGTATACTTAGAATTATAATCAATCGGAAAAAAAGTCAAGGGCTTTGGGGGGGCGGACTCCCCCCTTCTGTGCGCCACTGTATACAATATATTTGCCTGTTACCTTTTCTTGTTTTAAAATAACTCCTTTTTGATAATAGAAATGTCATTTAGATTAAAATAGATTTATATTTCATCAAGCACTTAATTTTACTATAATAAATTACTTTTTTACTAAATTCCGAATTGCACACTATATCCTTTACTATGGATGATACATGATTCTCTGTGTGTGCGACTTTCATTTCTCGTCTTTCTTCTTTTCTGTTTGTAGTGCCCAAAAAAGCAAGACGTAGTCAGAGATGTTTTTTAAAGTTTAAAAAAAATATTCAGAACAGTTAAGATAAGGTGCAATGTATACTTAATCGTTTGCGAATGACAGCACAATCAAATTTCAACAATAAGTAACGAAAGATCAATCCAAAGGGAACACAGTAATTTTCAAGAAAATGGAACCCTGTAATATTTTAAACATTATTTGATCATTGCATCATTATATTATATAAACATTATTGTATTATCTATGTCTGTATACATAAAAAAATAATGAAAACAATAATAATAATTTATTCTGTTTTAAATTTTCACTCGAATAAATATTTTTTTTGGTTCCAAATCTGATACAAAGGTACATAATTTTATGTGCACCCGCGAGATTATAATGTTTTTCCGAAGTGGCCCGCAAGGTCATTTGGGTTGGACACCCTTGATCTAGATAGTTTGGAAGTTGTTTTACATCCTTTTTAAAAGTGCTAGATTAATTTTCGGCACTTAAACAAACTTTATATATATATAAGAAGTATACATATATAGTGTGGCGAGTGAATTATCTTCCGTACTACTTTATTTCCTGATTATGTGATGTTTTTGAGCTGTTGAATGAATGAGGCATCATTTGGTATTTGGGTACACCACTTTATTTGACGATCACACACACATAGGTCAAAAACTACTGGACAACACTTGACGTTTCGACATCACAAAAAGCAGGAGAGACAAAAAGGGACTGCAGCTATTTACATATTACGAAGACAGAAACACTCACTATGTATACGAGGCGGTGAATGCTGCGTGACTTTTCTAACGGAGGCTATGATTGGTCAAAAAAATACCGCTCGATAATTTCTGACGCAATCTTACTTTGAAAAGTTACAAGCTGTAAATTTCTTAAATTTGTTTATAATTAAATCCCGATTCTGCGGGTAAATCCAGTTAAATCATTAAACGCAGGTCCTGAAGGACTGGACCATCAATAAACAAAAAAGTTACTAAAAATGATATTAAAGGGAATTATTACAAACACACACACACACACACACACACATATATATATATATATATATAATCCAATATAAAAGAATTTTTTCAATATATAATCATATACATATACATACACATATATATAAATTTATACATATATATATACATATACACAAATACATAAGCAAAAATATAAAAATAGACATATAGTTATATACCTAAGATAACTAAAAGTAGGAAGGAGGCACATAGTATAAAGACAAATTCCTGGCCTTAGGAACCAGGATTGCAGGTTTAAACAAGTTATGCGGCGCCAACCTTCACCTGTAATTTGTCATACTATGTACCAAGAGGAAAGGAAAGAGTTATATATGTAGAATTTAAATAAAAAAAACCATAAAATACAAAAATAATAAAAAGAAGTAAAACAATTCTTGAATATGAAATCAAAGAGTTAAAAACATTGATATATATAATCTACCAACAGATGTAACAAACTCTGTACAGTTTCCCTCTTCTTTCAGGTACCCTGTTGTTGTGGTGCTTCTGGCCAAGCTTCAATTCGAGTCTTGCGGAAGGAGATGCCCAATACCGCGGCATTATCAATACATTCATGGCTATGGTGTCTAGCTGCATCATGGCCTTTGCCGTCTCTTCGCTCCTGCACAAGGATAATAAATTCACTATGGTGAGTGAATTTCTTTGGCCACAATTATGCATCGATAGCCGGCATTGAGCTACTAGTCCGAATGCTGATCCCAATAAAGATCCATGCTATGCTGCCACTTTATATACTGGAATTCAGACGCTTTACTAGAAGGAGGACTTTAGGGAGTGAATAAGCTGTTAACTCATATGCGGATCTCATCCTTTTATCGGGTTTCAAAATTACGAAACGTTTAATGGGCTGGGGTCAGTCACAATCTTTGTGTAGGGCTGAAATGGGACTGTTCTTGCGCGTGGTAGCCGATTGGTTATGATTGTAAACTCGTAACCAGCAGTTCTGGGTTCGATTCCTCGTGCCACAGAAAACCCATGATGTAGAGGACCTAATGCACGTTCAATCTGTCAAACTCGTGTTGGCTTAGTGAGGAAGTTTGGAGGGTAGGGTGCTAGCTTAGGGGTCGTTACTTCACCGTGATTCAAAATAACGAAGTCCGTCGTCAATAGCTATTGCGTTGCTTCGTAATTTGTTGGCGACCAACTTCGTAATTTCGAATAACGGTCGTGACAACTCCTAAACTGGGACCACACTCTCCAAGCTTCCACACCAAGCCAATGTGATAGACAGCCACAATGCATTCAATAAATAAGGAATTAAAGAGTAGAAGTAAAAATATTTAGAACAGAACAAATACATGCAGACTTCTGCCTATTTTAAAATTAAAAACAAATGCCTTTTATAAAATTGCTCTTTTCGATCTCGAAAAAAAAAAGACTGCTTCTTTTTGAAAAAAGTTGTTACAAAAGTAAGTTTTCGCCGTTGTTGTTTTTTTAACTTCTAACTTGAAATCTCAGTTTGAGTCTTGTGAAATCGACTTTTAATGTCAAACTCAGTTTTAAAATTTTAATTCCATTGGTAATGTGGCTCAGTGAAACGCAAAATTTACCAAATTATCCTCCAAGTAGAAAGGGGCTTATTCTCAAAGAGAATCAGAATTAATTTATATTTTAGAAATTCTTTTTAATAATCTTCGTTAGACAACACTGTAAAAAATAAGCAGCGTACCTTTTCTTGTTATATGCTGGGATCATCATGTGTAATAAATGTCTATATACTTCTGTTTGTATTGTATGTTTCTGTTCTTCTACTCGTATTTCAGATGTATCCCAGGATAAAAACACAAGACAACAACAATAAAAATATTCTTTTCTGAGTGTCTCAAATAGGTTTTATTTAAATTTAAAGTCAAATAAGCAATTTTTCCTACTAATTCAATATAATCATGTCATTTTTATTTCATCTAAATTCTTGCTTTCTCCGGGTGAATGTTCTAGGTTTGCAATGGTAAAATACCAATACGCAAACCCATTGGATTTTTTTTTTGTAGAACTGTTTAGATTACAAAAATTCTTTTGTTTATTTTTCGAATTTCACTGCTTTAGGGTCACATACAGAACGCAACTTTGGCTGGAGGCGTAGCCATAGGGGCGGTGGCCGATATGATGGTCCATCCCTTTGGAGCGATGATCATTGGTTGCATAGGTGGAAGTGTTTGCGTTTTTGGATTCAAATACGTATCGGTAAGATATTGAGATGCATTGATTCTTTTTTTCATGCAATTTAAATTTCTTTAACCGTCGTTAAATGTAAATTTATTCAAAATATTTAAGTGTTTTTAAAACAGCTATTTTTAATGCCGATTATTTTTCTTTCTTAAATGTTCGCGCGCAAAAATTTCGTGGCAATAGGGAAACTTTCGGATTATTCAGGTGCTATTCTTATTTTCATTCACACATTTCAAAAATCTTGCTAAAATATTATAAGCATTAATTTTATTTTTCAAATACGGAGGAATATTGTAAAGTGTTTGTTGTTATTAAAAAATAGTTGAGGTAGAAAATTTTTATTCCAAAAATTCTTTTAACTTCTCTCTACATGAACTGTATGTATTATGTATATATTTAATTTTAAAAAATAGCACCATGGGATCTATTTCAAAAGGCAGCAAAGAAAATAAAAAATTTACATTATGAAAAAGCTTGCTGAAATAAATCGCTTCCAAAAATACTTTAAGAGGACAAGTAATGCATTTTGTTACTACTAGTAAAAATGAATCTCACTAACATTGTATTTATTGCAAACAGCCCTTCCTTGCCAAAATGAACATTTACGATCCCTGCTGCATCAACAGTTTGCACGCGCTGCCGGGATTTGTGTCGGGGATTACCAGCATCGTAGCCGCTGTGGTCGCCACAGAGACTCGATACGGACACAAGTAAGTCAAAGCTTCCATAAAGGGGCTGGTTCAAGACAGATTTAGCAATTAAACATAAAATAGTTTAATGGTATTTTTTTTTTACATTTAATTGTATTTTAAAATTATGTATTTTCTCTTTATACTTGAACTTTTCCTGAAGGAAGCATTCTCCATAGCAGTGGTTCTTAATCTGTGGACTGCAGACTCCTGGAATCCCCAGCGCTTTTCTAGGGGGTCTGCCGAGTCCCACATGTAACGTTAATGCTTCCCTCTTTTACAAACTATGAATGGCTTCGGGGAAAAAATGAAAGATGATCCATCCTAGACTATATCATTAAATTGTTCTCAATGAAAAAAATCTACGACAACGTGTATTCGATTATTGAAGAGGGGTACTCAAAATCTTTGAGGTCCGCGATCTCATGCTGATACATAAAAGGGAGCAATGTCGATCGTAAGTTTAGGAGCCACTGCTCTTTTGCAGAGCTGCCATTTCACCTCTATGAACACATTTTATTGTGTTAAAAACAACAAATACATGTGGCCGCAGTAACCGAGTGATTATGGTTGTAAATTCGTAGCCAACGTTGTTTCTGTCGGATCATGGGCTAGAATCCTAGTTCCACTTAAGACCCTCCGAGTGGAGGATTTGATATAGTGTTAAATCATTTGAGGCTCAGAATCGTCAAGCTGGTATAGCGTGAAAGTTCGGAAAGTGGAGTGCCCCTTTGGATTTCGTCCTAGTCACTTGACTATGGAATCAAATTTGCGAGATCGGTCGTGAATAGCCCTCTTATTGCTTTGAAGTATCGAAGTTACTAAACAATCAATGAAGCTACTACTACGTGTAGTATATAAACTCAAACTCAGCGGCGCAACAGTCCATGAGGGCCAAGGTTTATTCTGCCCATCTCAGTGTACGTAACCATTGGGTGCTGAGGTGCATGAGCGGATGGTTTGATTAGGTGGTCAGTCTGAAGTGAGACCTCCAGTGTTTAAATCTCCAAGTGCGCTTGGTACTCATTTATCGACCCACTGCAGGAGAGGTGAAAGACTGAGTGGACCTTGCCTAGCCCGAGGATAGAACCTCGAACCTGTAGTGTGGAAGCGTGATACTCTACCCCTCGGGCACTGGGCCTTACGTGTAGCTCTGCTTAATTTAGTTTAAGAGTTACACATTAAAAGCTGGTGTACCAGTCTTTCACATAAGTGGATTGAAAAATAGTACAATAGAGACGAAACGATAAAAGAATTTTAATTTGGTTAAATTTTTAAATAATGATCTAAATAATTTTAAGTTAGCAGCAAATTAAGATTCCATAGAAAGAACAATTTAATAAATAAAATAGCTACGTCAATTATATAAATAAAGTTGTAAAAGGGATGCAATAACGTTAAAAAAGACAAAATCTTGATTAAAAAATGCATATGTTTTTAATAATACTTGACCAAAAATTAAAAAAAAAAACTACGGCATCAAGTTAAAAATATCATCATCGCTGAGACTGATTGATTCTATGACTTTCAGCGTTCTAAATTTTACTCGTCTGGATCTTTCCCATTTCAGATCATTCCCATCACAGAAACAAACTCTACCTTAAGTGAACTGATGCTAAGGAGTTGTATCGATGACAAAGGGAATTTTAGAAAAAAAATTACACAAAAAATGAAATCGAAATTTGTTTTGCACAACTGTGCTTACCACAATTCGAAACATCAGTGAAGCTCCATAAAATAATTTTAGAGCTATACTATCAACGATATAGATTCGCAAAAGATACAAATAAACAACACACATAACAAATTATGATTTCAAATAATTATAATAACAATAAATGTGAAATTCAGAATTTATTAAGGCAATTTAATAATTATATTAATAATTTAGTTACTTAATGCACCTTCAGTTGAAAAAACTTTCGAACCGACAACCTCTGACGATAAAGTTCGGTGAATGAAATCAGAACGGTCGATCTGGCAACACTGACGAAGTAAAACACTGCACATGCGTAGCGGCAGGAGTTAACCACCTTCCCTCACCATTGTTCTGTTGTGACTCATTTGTGTTCCGTGTAAAACTTGTTTTACAAAGTGCTTCTTTAGTTCGTTGGTTTTTAACAACTTAACTAAGAACAGGAAAATGAACGAATAAAAAATCAATTTAAAGTTTCCTTTTAAGCTTGGCAAGAGACCCAAAAGAAACTTATGCGATGTTGGTACGCATTTATGACGATCAAGCATTGTCCAAGAAGTTGTGATGTTCCTCCCCTTGGAAGTACATCCCTCGAAGCATCAGCGTGAGCTAGAGATGTAGGGTTAGCGAAAGAACTAGGATGTGACTCATTATCTTAATATGACTTTATTAAGATATTCAACTTAAACCTTTAACAAATATAATTATAATAATTAATATGAGAGAATCTATGATGACACAATACGCAACACACAATATATATATATATATATATATATATATATATATATATATATATATATATATATATACATACTATGATCAAATCTAATTCAGACCAATCTCAATAAGTGAACCGCCTAATCCTCGATTCTAATAAAGTGTAATCAATCCTACCTTATATTATTCCGTAATGCTATTTGTCTTTATCTGCAATAGGATGCAGCTTGACGGTTAACTTCTAGTCGAACAACAATATGTTTATCCACGACGCGTAGAACTTAATCAATCTTGAACTACGAACTGCAATAATCATCAACTGCCACAACGCACATCAATTGTCTAACA
Source organism: Trichonephila clavipes (assembly GCA_019973935.1). Lineage (NCBI taxonomy): Eukaryota > Metazoa > Arthropoda > Arachnida > Araneae > Nephilidae > Trichonephila > Trichonephila clavipes. The sequence goes on along the minus strand of BMAU01015816.1, from coordinate 85,013 downwards.
TTCCTTTACATTGCCATACCGCTTACTCTAAGATCCTATATTTAAAGTCCGTTTATTTGAATCTCTTCTTCACATCTCGTTTCTTGGATTTGGTTGGAAAAGAGTTGCCATTAATTCTGGCCCAAAGAACCCAAAGGACTTGTTAAAGAAAAGACGCGTAAGACGTCACAAAGTGAATGTACGAGTGGTTCGCCCTTTTTCGAAAAACATTGAAAGTATTTCTGACAAACCCCGTAGCGGAAGACTGGTGACTTCCGTCAATGACGAAAACATTAAAAAAGTGAGGAAATTAATCACTAAAGATCGTCAATTAACTGTGCGCACGATAGCTGATGAACTGCAGATTAACTGTGAATCCATGCGACAAATCGTTACCCAGAATTTAGGGATGAGAAAAGCATCCAACGAAACCTGACGAGGCTTTCTATTGTAACTCCATCTCAAACGAAGACTTCTTGCAAAGTTTTAGGACATGTATAGCAGATCTCAGCGGTTCACAGTTATGGGAGGTGACTATTTTCGACAGTAAGGTAACTTTCGTGTGGCCGCGGTAGCCGAGTGGTATAGGTATCGGACCGTGGCTTGCTTTGTCACGGGTTCGAGCCCCGTACCACTAAAGACCCGCCGTGTAGGGCAGCGATGCACGTTAAATCTGTCGAGAGCTGAAGCGTCCTCCCGTTGGTGTGGTAGTTAGGAGAGGGGGTGCCAGCTCAGGTGTCGTCCACGTCACTTGACCATGGTTCAAAATTACGTGGTCCGTCGCCAGAAGCCCTCGTGTAGCTGAACAGTGCGACGTTAATATTCAATCAATCAATCAATCAAGGTAACTTTCGTTAATATTTCAACTATGTTACTGTTACAGGACTATTCACCGAACTTTATTGTCAGAGGTTGTATTTACTTTGCTTCTTTAAGAGGACACAGTACTAATGCGACGCTGGTTTAACTTAAAAGATTAATCAATTCACTAAACCCAATTTCAATTACCCAGGTTCTACAAATACGTCGCATCATAGCTTAACTTAAGAATTAAACACTAAATCCTTTAAAGACAATAAAACAATAGACTAAATTAAAAGGCCGTTCTTTAAATTAACAATTAATTTATTTTATGATTGATAAGATTAATTTTATGCAAAAGTACAAGTGGTTACAACAAAATTCTACTTAGCTTTAAAAGAGGGGTGAAGGAAAGGAGTGAAACATGTCGCCGCTCGGAGCCCCGCAGAGTCCAGTTCAAGGCCTGGATCTAAATGGAGATGTTAGCTCAGAGTCCCAAGTGTGTCTAATCGGGGTGCATCCCGTTTTTATTCGGCGCCTTATTGCACCGATATGCTAGAGCGGATTCTTTACTTTGTCCGCTTAATTTTCTCTCATTGGTCCAGAGTCAGCGTTCGAATGTCCCTCTGCTTCTTTCTACACTCCGCTTGTCTATGTCCTTGAATGCCACAATAAAAACATTTGAAAACATTCTCCCTTCTATTAAAAGAATTCCCCCCTGTTTTACGAGCTGTAACTGAACTGGATTCTTGTAGACGCCCGACTCTTAAGTTGATTTCTTCCAATCTATTCGTTAATGCTGAAAGGACCGAATTTTCAATTTGTGCGGGCGACAAACCGGATCTCTCGTCCTTAGCTATCTGATTCAATTTCATATTTTGTTCCTCGATCAACGCCGCATTGATTGATTCATCTAAATATAAAGGATCACGTGAAAGTACAAAACGACGGATGTCATTTCTCAGACCGCTTATGAAACGTGATTGTAGTAATTGGTCGTTCCCGTTCCTCACCGCGGTGTTTTGAGCCGAATTTCCTGACTGGAATATCTGTGTTCCCAGTTTGTTGATGCGTGCTGCGAATTCTTGTACGCTCTCAGAAGAACCCTGGATACATGATGAAAATAACTGTAGACGCGTTGACAGAGGGACGGCCCTCTCGAATCTTCCAATAAGAATTCTTGCGATATCGTTGTATTCCGTCAATTGACTGTGGGTTGGGTCGGATAAAAAAAATTCCTCAGCTATTCCCGCTAATTTTAATTTCAGAATAGTAACTTTCTCGTCGTTTGACCACTTGCCTAAATCCGCGACATCATTTATTTTTTCTAAGAACCTACGTATTCCTAACGATTCACCTCCGTCGTACATTGGTATCAGATCAATTAGATTAAATTTCTCGGACACCGTTTGCGTCAATAGGGGGTCTGATTGTCGTGTACGTGGCATGTTTTAAAAAAAATTAAGACAAAATTTCTAGCGAGATTAATTCGCAACGGAAACCATTAAATTCCAACTAAAACAAAATTCCAGCACTCGTGCAGGGTAAAAGAATTTCATGAACTCCTAAATTTAAATAAAACTGTTAACTAATCGGCTCTCGCGTAAATACATGCATAGAGAGAAAAAAATTCACATCAATATTAAAAAAGAAAAAAAATCAAAGAGCACCAGTACCTGCGACATTCTGCACCTTTCCTCTTCTCAAAACTACAAGAAAAAAAATTCACAAGTATCAAATTCAAGCAATATATAAAACATAATAGCACACGAGATAATTTGTTTTGGTGACCCATCAAGAAACGTTTACAACATCAAAGGATGTAAAAAAAAAAGAAAATTTCCGACGACTGGTCGTCGGCACTAAATGATAGTACAAAGGAAAAAAATTTAATATCCTGTCACGGTACCATTATAATACGACGCTGGTTTAACTTAAAAGATTAATCAATTCAGTAAACCCAATTTCAATTACCCAGGTTCTACAAATACGTCGCATCATAGCTTAAGTTAAGAATTAAACACTAAATCCTTTAAAGACAATAAAACAGTACACTAAATTAAAAGGCCGTTCTTTAAATTAACAATTAATTTATTTTATGATTGATAAGATTAATTTTATGCAAAAGTACAAGTGGTTACAACAAAATTCTACTTAGCTTTAAAAGAGGGGTGAAGGAAAGGAGTGAAACATGTCGCCACTCGGAGCCCCGCAGAGTCCAGTTCAAGGCCTGGATCTAAATGGAGATGTTAGCTCAGAGTCCCAAGTGTGTCTAATCGGGGTGCATCCCGTTTTTATTCGGCGCCTTATTCCACCGATATGCTAGAGCGGATTCTTTACTTTGTCCGCTTAATTTTCTCTCATTGGTCCAGAGTCAGCGCATGGTTACTGCGCCACGGTCAATGACATTTTTAAGCGTGGGAAATTCTAATGACACACCCCGATATTTTATGGGTCCAATGCCCCTTCTAGGCGTGGGAACGTGTCACCCTTTGCTAGGGTTCACCCTCAGAGGTGGGGTAAGAAAGACGCATTCCACCAAATTCCGTTTCTTGTAAACAGGGCAAATGTAAAAATTGCAGTTGTAACTTTGGGGACCGGCGACCTCCCATCAGTACGATTCAATTGATCAAAATCGGTCAAAAAATAAAATCTAATTTTTTTAGCCCAAGTTATTCTTTATATACTTCTCTCTAACCTCACAAAATTTGAAAGCTCTAAACCTGAAAAACGCAGAATTATGATAGCTTTTACGTTCGTTTTTATTCACATCCCTATGGCACACACAAAAATCAAAACTTGAAACTTACTTATCTCAGAAAGATAAAAAATAACTAGTTTATCTTCATTTAAAATGATACGGCTTTTTTTCTATTGTGCCTAATGCTTTGAATTTTTTTTACCTATTTTTAATAGTACATGTAACAAAAGTTGGTATGCATTTTTAAATCAAAGCAATACTTATTTTTTAAAAAATAATTGAACTCAGAATTCATTTTTTTAAAGAATTTTCAATAAGCATTCATAAAAAGAGGTATAGTACGAATACCAATCATGTTATCGCAAAATCCATTCAACTTTTGTTATAGATAGTTTGACGTACTTGTAAATTAAATTTCATGTGTGTACGTAAATTTTTGTAGGAGGATTTAAAATCACCACAAATTTTAAGTATTTTCCTTAAAAAATTATAAGGCTAGCTTATGAAATTTGAGCACAAAATCTGTTTTACATAGTATACACACATAGGAAGCAAACAAATTTTTTTTTAAATTCTTAAATTAAAATTTTTTGCGTAAATCGTACCATGTCCCCTTAAGTTAAAATAAAATATGATCTTCAACATCTGACAATACTTGTCTCTATTGCATTACATACATATATATATATATATATCATGTTTTGGAGAAATTCTTGGATTGACAGGAGAAATGCAACGGGCATCCGTTTGTCCTATTATATTTTATTTCAATATTCAGTAAAGAAGTCTGCGCTCTCTCTCTCTCCAAGCCATGACAAAAACGAGAGCTCTTACAGCAGCGAGTGAGTCCTTATAGTACACGTGTCTTCTTTAAGTCCGGCGAAAGTAGAAGTCAAAGTTCCTATGCGGGAGGTGGGTTGAGTCGTCCTGGTAGGAAGTTTACCCCAACTGACACTTGTGGGGCTGGGGATTCATCACACACTATTTTCACTAATATCAATACTACATATTAATATTTTAACAACATTAAGTCCATTGCCCTAGTTTATAAAAATTTAATTCCCACAACAAATTTATGATATTAATTTTTAAAATGATGTTCTGGGTATCTATACATAAGGTGCAAAAAATTCTCAGAAATCATACGCATGGGTTTACAAATACCATTTAACATCTGTAAAGTTTGGGTTTGTTTAGTGTGAACTGAATTAAGATTTATCAAACGCACCATGGAAAAATCAAAGTGCTACTACCTAAGAAGATTTTCGCGAAAAATCCAAATGCGAAGAGTATTTGCTTTACCAAACAAGGAAGACAACATTTTCCTTTGTCTGTTTAGAAATGTCAAAATAAAGTCAGCTTTTGACATACGTATCTTATCGCAATATGCAAAGGGAAGTCTGATCTCAAAGGTTTATGACACCATTAAAAAAAATGCAGCCAGCTTGTAGTAAAATTTTTGCAAATCGTTAAAAAATCCCTACATTTAAAATGATACTGAAGACAAAGATTAGACGAGTATCTTGGAAACTTTTTTCAACCAGACTGCTAATTTTGTGCACACTGCTATTTTTTTTTCTTCCTTTTTGAAATTTTTTATTATCTAATTTACTTTTTTTAAGGCCGTTTTCGCCATATGTAAGGAGAGCGAGAACTTAACGCGGAGCACATTTTCAAACAGAAAAAAATGCTTCAATTTTTATAAAAATTTGTGATCCTATAACTCATACATTTGTTTATAATATGGTGTTTTTAAAATTTCAAAATGATTCATAAATAATTAGTTTTTCCTTTTAACATGCAAAGGGATAGCTCATTTAGCATTAAAGTATAGGAGAAAAAATGTGTCAACTCGGATAAAAACGAGTAGTATGATAAAATAAGTGATTCTCTACAGGATAGAGAAGCCAGAATATAATATTAATGTTTGAGTATGTTTATATCTTAAAAAACATTCCGTGTATGGGTCCTATTCTTTAACATTAGTCGAAGACAATCTTAAAGAAATTTTTGAAATACGCAAAGTTTTCTCGTGAATACATGTATAATAGACTGGAATTTGCACTTGGTTATTTATTAGTCTTGTTACGTAATTGGATACTATTGGCGAAGGACTTCGTAATTTTGAACTCCAAGTGACAAGGACGACACTGAGCTGACACTAATCTCCTAATTACTCCACCACTCCAACGGAAAGACTTTGAGCTAAGATAGATTTAACGTACATCAGTCAGTCTACACCGTGGGTCTTCAGTATATATATATATATATATATATATATGTAATAATTCCGTCTCTAGTATCCTTTTTATTAACCCTTTGTACTAATATTTGAAATAACTTTAACTCTTTGGTTTAAAATTAACATTATAATCTTAATCGTAATCGACTAGTCCGAAATCCCTGTCCCACCCATTCTATATATCCAATTAGAACTACTATTACGTAATCATCCCGCGCTTGTGTGTGCACTGCGGATATAAAAGCAAAAATCTTGTGTAATCGCTCTCTTTCGTCCACCTGCCTTCATCATGTAATCAGCTGGCTGCAACGCGTTCTATGTTTATCTTTGTACTATGATGTTTGCTTCTTGTATGTGTAATGTCGTCCCTACTGGATCTTTATGTGTTTCCGGAAGTGAATAAAAAGGAATAACGATTTACATGAGAGCCTCTTCGATAATACTGTACTCGACCACGCTCCACGTAATACAGAAAATCCCATCATCGGCCACGCCCTACCTTTGGTTCGCCATTGTTTAAATCAACCACTCGCCACGACAAATTATGCACAGCTAAAGTTTTATTATTACATATATATATATATATATATATATATGGAAAAGATTTAGTTTTAACTCAGAAAAATACGTAAGAGTTATTTGATTCAAAACATACGGAGAATTTTCATTACACATTTATCTATTAGCATGCATACCTATTCAAAGTTTAATAAGCTTCCGTGCATAAACAGCGCTAACTGACTAGAACCTAATGATAATTATTTTGTTCCTGTTTAACTCAATTAATTCTACAAATCTGACGAAACTAATTAAGTAATTGCATTCAATTAGCTAATTAGTTTTCTAGCTATTTTGCTTCTTCGGATATGCGGACCTGTACTTTCTCCACTCCCGGTCCATCCTTTAAAAGAGTATAATCATTGAAAAGTCCTTTTGAAATTACAACACTTTCTTCACACTTAAGATTGGAACAAAGCTAATACATCTAAACCTAACTCCTCGTTTGCTTAAATAAGGAATTCTTTTGTGTCATTTTCGTAGCTGTTTGCTGATTAGGGGCTCGTCTAAGTGCAGTTTGAAGGATCGTATGAGTGCTAGATTACATTTTAATAAAAGGTGAAAGAAGAAATAAGTAATTACAACAAGTAAAATAGACGTAGTAATTCATTGTTTTTAGACACTGCGGGAAATAAATGTAAATAAATGATAAATCAGTTCACGACATTGTTACAAGATTCCCCTTCTTTTAAAATGGTTTACAGGCAAAAAGAATGTTTCACAAACATGTAATACAAGTATTGTTGGAGGCATAACGTTATTTATAATTTTTAAAAACAAAATCACTCTTGAAATTCTTGTTAATATCATTCAAACGAGTTTTATAAAATGAAAAAAGTACAATCGCCTAGTAACTTAAGCATTGGACTAAGCTCAAGACGGTTACATGATAAATGTGAACACGTGTTCTCTCCAACAAATTCAAAACTGATAATGTACTTGTACTTAATGTTCCACTTGTAAAATTTAGAAACAAATTAAAATTTGGTAATTGGGTGCAAATGTTCAAGTGTTAAGGTTCTTTAAAGAGTTTTTTAAAAATTTATATTATAAGTATATTTTTACAGCCGAGTGGATGAGAGGTAGCATTTCGCGCTTCCCCACCACAGGTTCGGGGTTCAAATCCCGTGCTGGGCAAGGTCAACTCAGCCTTTCACCCCTTCTGAAGGTCGATAAATGAGTACCAAGTGTTCTTGGGACCTAAACATAGGGTATTTTGCGTCAGACTGTCCACCTGACCGGAACATTTGCTCATGCACTTCAGCGCTTAAAATCACGAAAACTGAGATAGGCACAGTAAGCCTTAGCCCTCATGAGCTGTTGTGCCACTGAGGTTTAGTTTTAAGTGTATTTTTAAATAGAGTGCATTTTGTTTACTTGTGCGCGTTATTATTGTGGACAAATATGTACTTTTTAAAAGAAGTTTCACTAAAAAGCAAAAGATGGCAACAGTGAAGCGCATGAAATAATTAGCTGGAAACACGTGATTGCATTTATCTTGCGATTATGACGTCATGTGAACTAAGCCTATTTTTTCCAAAATGTGGTAGCCAAGTAGTCAGAGCCACGAATTCGTTTTATGGCTTTCGTTTGGCTGACTTCAATTATGTCGAATTATTCCTGGTGCTACTGAAGTACCAGTGCGTACGGCCGTGGTAGCCGAGAGATTACGGTTAATAGCTCGTTGTCGTAATGTAGCGCCATTGAAGACTCGCAATGCAGAGGGACTAATTCACGTATCGTGGCTGAAACTCCTGCCATTCAGAGACGTCTTAACCCTCCAACTGCACAGAACGGATTTTTCCGCCCTAATAGAGAGGCTTCGAAAATGGACTGCACGGATTTTTCTGCCTTCAAGTAACGTTTTCAAAAGCGGATTAGCCGCACTTTTCTGAAATCCTTTCCCCCTTTTAAGGTTTAACATCTTGAAAGATAATGAGGGACGGAGGAAGCAACACAGCAGGAGTTTTATGGCTCGCAGGGAACCCCGTGTTTTGACCCCCCCACCCAATCGTAAAAAATCGGGGAGAAATTTTTTTACAACCCAAGAAGTGTGTGTTTCTTTGCTAGCTTGTATTTTAAAAGTTTCCAAAAAGTCCCAACGCATAAGTAAAATATGTTACAATTCCCTTTTGGTTTCATATTAATTTCAAACTGTAACAAGTTGGGGCGTGTCAGGGCAATCTGCTATTTTATATAGTTAGACAAATTATATCTTTTTTTAAGTATATTCTCTTTCGCTTCATTTTTCGTATTCAAAGCTTTCAGTTTTTGAAACATGATTATTTTATTATAAGATACCGAAAAAATTAATAAAACATCAAACTCTTTAAAATTTGGAACCTTTTCAATTTTCCAACCACTAAAAATGAATAAATTTAAACTTCATCAAATCATTTGAAACATTTTCTTACACTTTGATAAAAATAATAACGAAAAAAAAAAAAAAAACTAATTAAGATTTATTAGTTTTTTTTTAGATTTCAAAGCCTAAGTGTTCAGGGAAGTTTAAGTACAGTGCCTGGTTATATATTGTTAAAATACACCGAATTATATTTGAATTTTAAGTGCTTGAACTTCAGTTTACATCAAAGACAACATGAATGAAGATTTTCACACATTTTTTTTATAACTTGAATGTTTGAATAAATGGTAATCAAAAATATACGGAAACATTTACAGTAGACATTTATGCATATAAATAAACATAAAAACCAATTTTAAATTCAAGCTATTGAAAAACATTCGAATTATATATTGTTCAAAAATATCTATTTATACAAAATACCTCAACATTTATCTTTTTTAAAGGCTAACTGAATAAGTAATTAAAATCTGGATATGTTTTGAAATCTCGACCTTATAAAGCTAGAAATTTTATGTTAGAAATTCCATTTGAAATTTCGAAAAAAAAAAAAAAAAAATGCATCGCGCAGTTAAAAATTATTTACCATAAGTTTTAGCAATTGTTTGAGTATAATAAAAATTTCAAATTTTATTATATAGCTTCTTTGGTATCTTTTAATATATTTCGGCCGCGGTAGCCGAGTGGTATAGGTATCGAAAAGCCCTCGTGTATCTGAACAGTGCGACGTTAATATTCAATCATTCATTTAATATATTTCGAAGATTTCATACAATTCGGTTGAAAACCGCATGCTAAGAGCAAAAAATATACTAAAAAAACTGATGAATATACAATTAGAATAAATTCTTACATAGAGAAGCAAAACTGAGAAGCTAAAGCGTAGGAATAAAAAATTTTGAGTATATCTGAAGTAGTTTTCGAAATATTTATTTTAAAGTTTAGAAAATTTGTGTGCGTTATGTTATACTTGATATCAATTAAATGGTTAAAATAATGTGTGTGTTAATAATAGTCATGTAATCGTTTGATGACACATTCATATACTAATAAAAATTATCATGGTCATTGATGCGAGTGTCAAGAATTTTATGTAATTTTAAATTCAGACATTAAGATATTGATGTAGAAAATATAAAACGACCATCTAAAATACATGAAAAATGCAGTCTGCTATAAAATGATCTTGACAAACAAAATCCGGCATTTTCGCTTACTATGGCAGAGCCGGCTTAGTCAGGGGCGATCTGGAAAAACAGAGAGAGAACCGCGGTTTTGATGGATGCCGCTCTAGCTTTTAAAGCTCCCAGGAAAAATTATATATATATATATAAATTACAAATGCAAAAATAAATCTTGTAATTTTCCATACATTTTTATAACAACGAATTGTGGAATTGGCTTCCAATACATTGTTGTGTTTGACAATATCTAAGGTAACCAACCCTACTTTAGATAGATTTGTACTACTTTTTCGTAACCGTATTCCTTTTAAAATTAATTCGTGCAGCCGAAATACACCTTTTGTACCCTTAAAAATTTATGTTAACTATAACAGTTAATTTTAATTTATGCAACTTGTGAAATGTTCATAAAATAGTATTGAGTGAAAGTGTATAGTGCTTCCACACCACAGGTCTGGGGTTCTATTAACGGGCTGCGCAAGGTTGACTCTGCCTTTCATCCCCGCTACATTGGGTCGATAAATGAGTACCAAGCTTGCTTCGGGTCTTAAACACTGAAGATCTCTCTTCAGACAGACCACCAAATCGGGACATCTGTTCATGCACCTCAGCGTCCAATGGTCACGTGTATTATGATGGGCACAGTAGTTCCTGGCCCTCATGGATTGTTGTGCTTCTGAGTTTGAGTCTTAAGTTTGAGGATTACCTCACTTTGGGGATACCCCTTAGATAAACATTTCCACTCATTTGCAATTAAACATTTTTCTTTCAATTACGTTTATTTCAGAAGGAAGTTTGATTTTTCAAATGTATTTGCTTAATAACATGTATATTTGTGTGTGTATTATATTAAAAATTTGATCAGTCCAAAATTACATGTTTTTAGCTCCTCTAAAAGCTTTTAGGATTTTACAACTGATCTTACAATCCATATACGTTTTATAGTAGTATATTTAAAAATGATAAGGACATTTTTACGACTGTGTGAGCTGTTATGCCTCGTTTATAAATATAAAAAATTGCATTCAGCTACAGTTTTTAAAATGTACAGAAATAAGTGGAGCAACAGGATACTTAGATATTATGAATATTTTTGACTGCAGTAAGATATATTTATATTTCAGTTTCTTTACAATTTTGAATAGAAGTTGTAAGCCATTTTGCGAATAGTTTGATATTGAGTATAAACCCATAGGCTGTTTAATATTGTAAAGTATTTTACTTTGATACCAGCACACATTAAAATAAGGCACATTTGCAGTTATATGATCAGCTTCAGTGATATTTAAATTTTCAAAAATAGTCTACACGTACGAAAACATTCTTTCACAACCGCACACCACATCTCATACTATATCTTCCCTACAACAGGAAATATTTGTGTATACTGAAAAATTTAATACAGGATACATTTCCAAGTGTTAAATTTGTTTTTAAAATTTGGTATGAATACATTGTGAAACTGTCGGTTAACTTCACTGAACAAAATTGTTTTAAGTGTACTGTTTTGAAAGACAAGATTAATTAGGGAGAACTTTTCTCACAATAGAATTTGTAATAACTGAATTGTGTGAAAATGTAGTTATCGATGTGTGACATTTTTCCTTGTAATAAAAGAAACAGAAAGATAAGAAATTTAACTTGAGTAGAAAATGGTTAGAAGTACTGTCATGCGCATTTGAAGAAGTATATCCCCCATTAAAATTAAAAATTATTGACTGAATGTGTGTTATGTCCATCTCAAATGCCGATGTAGAAAAGGAATTTTTATTTAATACAAGAAGTTCGAAAAAGAGAACACTAGGAAGGAAAATTTAAATTTTTTCCTAAAAATATTCAGTTAACATAAAAATATCTTTTATATGATTTTAATTAAAATAAATTAAAAGTATTGAAATCCTTTTTTTTGCTATTTTAAATTAAAAATATAACTGAATAGAGAAAGATCGGTTTTATTTCAGAAATATAATCATTGTATGTAATATTTATTCTTTTATTGTTTAAAAATGAGATAGGGCCTTTGCTCTTTTTACCTCATTACTTTTTTAAAAAAACAGGAAAGTGAGCGCGTTTTCTCTCATATTCAAAAATGAATACAGGATGCTTTTTTCTGGTTCAAATCGCAATACCAAAAATATATATATATATTTTTTAATTTTTAAAAAATGACAGAAAAATAAATTTTCTTTGAAGAAAATTAATTATTTTTCAACTTCTAACATACTATTTATTCCATTCTTTCCTCTTTTTTTTTTACCTTTCATTTCGTTTTTAATTTTACTGTGACTGAACATGTAGGAGAAAGAAACACCGTATCTTTTTCAAAGAGGATTGATCAAGAGAGGATATCTACGCTTTCAAAGAAGATTGCCCAAGGCAACTTAACAGCTAGCTGTAAATGATTGATCTCTTGGTTCTTACTTTTCAAAGCGACCGAACTGGGTCGTAAAATTTTCCCCGTTTGACCACCCAAGTTCTAAAAGGGGAAAGGAAAAAAGTATGTTGCATTTTTGAAGGGAATCGCAAAATAAGAGTTAAACGCTTTCGGAATAACTTTTCAGGAGGAAGGTGTCCAGTTAGAGGGTTAAGACTTTTAAAAGCCCTGGGCCTCTATACAAAAATAGGCCCTAGGCCTCTACTCAAAAGTAGGTCCCATTTATGACATTTAAAAGTAGACAGTATATAGCATACATTGTCAAATACTCGTACAAACAATAACGCGAAACAAAAGAATGTGCATGACTTACAATCCCTCAAATCAGCTCGACCTACTGTCACTTTTTGACTGATTGAGTAATGAGTGTGTATTGTGTTAGGCGTAAGCCTGTACATGGACGACGGTCATCACATGTAGCCAGTTGAAATATCGTTTGAAATACCCAGGTTTTCGGAGAACATAATCGGGATTTACATTTGACCGCGTTGAAATTATTCGAATCATGATCTTATTAAGGGTGTGTCGAGAACCAGACGAGGTTCCATTGTGGTCGAGGCCCTGTTCTCATTGGTGTGGTATGGAAACTAGGAGATGGAAGTGTCAGCTCAGGTAATTATTGGCTGATTTGTAAACAGTTAACAAAATAGAAGGAATGCAGGTTAATTGTCAAACAAAGATAAAATATTTATTTGAAGTCAGCATTATGAAGCCTTCAAGGTAGCACTAAACTAGGTAGAGCAGTGGAGAAAAAAAGAGCAAACTATTTACTTACATAGAGCATTGCTGGCGGTTAAAGTTAAAGAATTCTAAGCACATGTGTCGAACTCCTCTTTTGAACATTGTTCAGAATTGTCCGTCGCCTATAACCCTAAGTGCGAAGTAACTAAAATAAAATAAAATCAGAACTGTGGGCTGTAAGGTACATAGAAATGAAGAGGATGTTAATTACGGTGTCTGTCGTCAATAACTTTCATGGTTTTCAATATACAACGCTAAGAATCACAATCGACCACTCCATTTGCTTGAAGCTTTATTTTATGAAATACTCGATATTGGTTTTTTAATTGTTGTACATCCCAGCAAGAAGTTTTTATAGTTTACCACATTATTCATGTGATAAATATTGATACTTTTTTCAGTAATTTTTGCTTACATTCTCTTTTTAACGTTAAATTTGTAGTGTGTACAAATTATATCCTGCCATGGCGCCCGTCTACAATTCCACGGAGCTGTTCGAACTGCAGATTAATTCTCCCGATATCAACCCAGGTTTAGGGCGAACGGCTTCTCTTCAAGCTTGTTTCCAGTTCCTATATGTGATTGAAGTCATTTTGGTGGCTATTATAACGGGATTAGTAACAGGTAAATATGTGTGTGTGAATGTGATAAACTTTTTCTTTTTATAAAAATTTTAGTAAAACATTATTTATACAGACAAGTTCCGATTTTAAATTTATCAATGATTTAAACGGAACTTTTAAATATAAAGTGATTTATCGCATAGTCGTTCCGCTAAGTTATATACTGAAGCACCAAAAGTTACGGAATAGCAGTATTCAAATATCCAGATGGCAGCAGCATCGTGAAAGAAATGTATAAATAGATAGTGCATTTTTGCTTAAGTGTTTCATATGAAAAATTCTGACATGATAATTAATAAAAAGAAATCTTAATTACCCCATAACAGGATAAGAAATGCATAAAACTTATTTCTTATGAGTTGAGCGTGAAGGAGTATATTTTAAGTTCCAAAATAATTAATATTTTTATCAATTTCCCACTTTTTAAATGTCCTTGGTCTTATAGTTCCCCCCTTACCATTAATCCTTATGTAGCGGCACGCGTGAAATAGTTGTGATATGTATTTGGCCAGTGGTAAAAAAGGTTGAGTACGATTAGTATAATAATTCTTGAAAATTTGTATCTGGCAATGAAACTTTATATTTCTTGTAGTTTTTAGATAATTTGTTTGTTTTTCTGTGTTTAAAATGTAAAACTTTGAGAAGTTTCTTTTTCAATTCCTACTATTAGCTCACACTCTATATTTATCTTGGGTGAAATTTTCAATCGTTAATAAAATAAATTTTAAAGCACTCAATTGAGCTGAAATTTTATATAAATGAATATTTTGGATGACAATACAATAATTTAATTATAATTAATGAAAATAGATTAAAACTAATTATTTAAAGTATTACAAATACAGCCACGTTGGCATCATTTTTGGCGACTTAGCGACCCTTTTGGTGACTTGTGCCAAAACTTGAAAAGGTTTATTTCTCACGTTTGAAAGCATTCAGTTGAACTGAAATTTTATATATACACGATTATTTTGGATGACAATACGAAACTTTAATGATAATTAATAAAAATGAATTACCACTTAATGTTGTTTGTGATTCTGTCATATGTATATACATATTTTTTTTTAATAATAATTGTAACTGTTTAATAATTTTTTCTTTGTTGATCTAAGTAGGAATTGACTTAATTTTTTTTTACTTGTTTATATATATATATATCCTGCGATCGTATTTGGCTGTATTAGGGTTATCAATTCGAAAAGATAGTTAATTTTTATCCAATTTAAAATATTTCTATATTACCAGGTATATAAAGTCATTTTAATTTAGCAATCGTGATAGTTTTTCTTTCGCATAACTTCATTAAAATCTTTAATACTTTTTATATTTTTTGGTGTTTATTTATTTTGGATATTTTTAACACTAGAATATCCGGGATTTAGATTACCCTTAAGGTATCCGACTACGTTCGGAACCGTGATTTTAAAAAAGCGCATAAATGGATATTTTTAATGATATTTAGTGTCACTCAGATTAGAATACATGCATAAAATTGTTTTAAGGACATTTTGACAAAAAAAATTTATTTAAATGTAATATTTTAGCAAAAAATTAACTTAGAATAATCTTTTTTCCAAATGTTCTCCTTTTGTCAAAAATGCTTCTATTATAATAATAGTTTGCCTGTGTATATCTCAGACCTCTCTACAGAGGCTGAACTAGAAGTTTTGAAAAATTCACATTATTTTCAGAGTTACCACCAATTGAAATAATTATTGGCGTTTTTTTTCTTAAAATTGCTCTCCTCTGTTGTCGTAAAATATGAATAAACTCACTTCTAAGTTAAATATTTCAAAAATCCTACTTGAGCCTCTGTAGAGAGGTCTGAGCTGTATACAGGCAAAATATTATTATAATAGAAGCAATTTTCACAAAAGGAGAACATTTGGGGGAAAAAAGATTATTCTAAGTTAATTTTTTGCCAAAATATTATATTAATTTTTTTTTTTTTTGTCAAAATGTCCTTAAAACAATTTTATGCATATATTCTAATCTAACTGACACTAAATATCACGAAAAGTATACATTTATGCGCTTTGCAAAGATCACGGTTCCGAACGTAGTCGGATACCTTCAAGTCCACCGGTGTCATTTCGACACACACACCGCGATATAAAATAATTGTACTTACTAATTAACTGCAGTTATTTAGTAACTAAATACTGTTCAGTAGGATTAAGTTTTAAGACGTTTTAATATTAGTTCACGTAATTAACATATATTATGGCCCTTTATGTCATAAACTAACGTTGACATTATGTTTCGCGGAAGCTAGTTGAACCACTGCTGTGTCGCAAAATGTGCGCGTCTCGAGTCGGAAATCTGCCAGGAACATTATTATTATGCGGTATCCATTCTGTGCCATTCCTAGCAACATATATGTAAGGATTTACTGGAATATTATCAATTACATCTGCACTTCCTTTGCAGTCACTTTCACGTCTTTACCGGAATCTAAATAGAACAAGACAGCTCGCCACCGTTCGATTCTTTCTCAGAAAGCTCTTGCAACAAATTAGCAATTTCAAGAGGGTGGATCTTTTCTATGAGTCATCGTTTCAGGGTGTCTACTCTGCGCAAGGTTCGAAAATCGAATGAAATTTTTCATATGAGCAGAGAAGCAAACACAATGTAACGAAATTATGAAATCTTAGGCACAACGATTTTAGTATAACTGACTCATTTCCGCTGTGAAAGCCATAACATAGCATTCAAAGTGAAGTAAATGTGCGGTATTACTTTCGGAAATTTGTTTTGCTAATAGAATTTTCTTAGTGAACTATCTTTTGCTAAACGAGAGCTATTTATTATGATAAATTATCTTGGTGTCGAAATGACACCAGTAGACATTCTAGGTATATTTAGTTGTAAAATCTCTCCTAATTAACCTAGAACAACAAAACTTTCTGTGTATTCACTATGGAAAATGATTAAAAGTCACGAAAAATTTTCAAATTCCCTACAAAAATGCGAGAACAAACTAAATAGGCTCTGGTGTCGACACAGACGGGCGTTGTAGTGTTACCATGAATTAAATATACAATCATGAAAGGTTATAAAAAAAATCTGATTCGACGTTAATAGCAAAGACATCGAAAACATAAAAAAAAATTACAACTAGTACTAAGATTGTAGGATTAAATAGTTTCATTTAAAAAAAATATATGAGTAGATTTTGTTTATTTTTTTAAAGATGACTGTCAGAGAGAAGTTTGCTCTAATAAATTTTAATTTCCGCCTTTTATTGTATATATATATATATATAAAATATATATAAATCGGTTTGGTAATTGTATTCAATAAGTACACTCATGCTCTTGCATTATTTGTTTCAGGTTCCTTTTTGAGATTACAGATTTTTGATCCCGTGGAAGACAAACAAATGTACTTGGATGATCCCTACTGGGTTGTGCCCGAAATCAAAGAGAAAAAGAACAGTATTCCTAATCAATCGAACGATACCAAAATATGAAGAGGGGGAAAAAAAGACAATTTTAAAAATGTACAGTTTTTAAGAATGCTTATTCTTATCTTTCTAATTCACAATTCAATAAAGAATTTTTTTTTAAAAAAAAAAAAGTTAATCGTGAGATTTATAATAAAATTAAATTTAATATATCATACAAAATGTTTATATGAAATTGGATTATGAATATACTCTAATTATATAAAAGGGGAGGTCGCACAAATCTTGTGCGATTTTTCTATTTTTACTGTAAATACGCACTTTTCACTTGAATACAAAATCTATCAAATATTAGTCAGATAAAAAAAATGTATTCAAACTGGCGATTCCATTTGAAAAATCGTAGTAACGAATTCAACAATAATACTAATAGGAGTAGTGACTCTTAAAAGTGATTTTGGGCACACACTAAAATTTCATTGAAATATGCTCTTAATTGAATAGTGAAAATCGTTTAACACGAAACTTAGAGGACTGAAATATTTTTTCATATTAAAGGATATTGCAAAAAACATATATTGGACAAAATTAAGAGTTTATTAGAGTACATTTTAAGAATATATATATATACTAGCTGGTATATCCGTTCTTCGCACGGGTGAATTTAAAAATTAAAAAATACAGACTGAAGGATAAAGAAGTTTTTAATGAGTTAATTTTAAGTGATTTTTATAAATTAAACAAAAAAAAAGCTTTTTACATAAAATTTAGCAAACATGGTTTTTTTGTTCAGCTAAGTTAAATCTGTAGATATAATTGCTGATTTTTTTTTATTGTTATTATTATTCATGACGCCCCGTAACTTTCTTGTAGGTCGATTTTTGAAAACACCTACCTGCTCAACAAAAGTAACACATTGTTACAAATTTTGCGTAATAAACGCTAAAAATAGTGTAAATAATTTTTATCTAGATGTGTAATACATTAATATTACTTTCTGACGCTTTTATTTTACGTTAAATAGCTGTTACACGCGACTTCGTCCACGTGGAATTTAACAAAGTGTTTATTCACTTCACAGAGTTTACGAAAGCTTTTCTTCTACTTTGTGAATATGTTTCTTTTTATTTTATTTTTCTTTGCTTTTTGTTGAGCAAGAGGTGAAAGGGACGCATGACCTTTGACTCTGTCGATGGGGTGAAGACTAAAATCTTTAGAATCAAAATAGGTATAAGTAGCAAGTAGGGTGAAACGCGAAACGAAAATTAGATTTAACGGGTGCCAGCGAAATAAATCGCTTATACCGAAATTCGCGGAGAAATAGGATCAAAGAGAATCAATTTCTGAAAACACTCCCCCACAGGGGGAGGCTGGAGGAAGACACGGCCGAACGAGGACGAAACTGAAGTACGTCACGAGGGCGAGGAATGGAAGAGCGCAGGAAGGAGGGTCTTAACAGCCCCAAAACGCGTTCGAGGAGCACCAAAAATGCAGAGGGAAGGAAAATGCTGCTTTTTTTTGCAGCTGGGGTGAAAAATGGAAGGAGTCTGCAAGGGTAGGAAATGGAAGGAGTCTGCACAGTAGTTGAAATCGAAGCAGGAGCCAGCTTTTACACTGATCCCAGTTCTGATGTAAGGCAAATGCATATGAATGTTAAGTGTAGAAATTAAGTGTTTTTGTTGTAATTACGGCGGTTTCAAGGGCGGTGAAACGCGAACACAAACAAAGCCGCAAGAAAGGGGGTGAAAGGGACGCATGATCTTTGACAATGCAGTTAAGGACTGTAAAATCATTAGGATCAAGACATGAACGGGAAATGTCGCGAATGGCAGCAACCTAATCAAAGAAAAAAGTTTGATATAACTGTTAGCAATCGTTGAGACAGAAGGCTCGCGAAATAAAACAATCCCTATAAAATAAAAATAATCCCTATTGAATAAAAATAGTCCCTATTGAAATAAATAATTCCTATTTGAATCGGATATTGCTCACTATTTCATTGGTCTTAATTTTATTTTCTCGGAATCCTAATTTTTTTTCTAAAATAAAAAAAATGTAGCCTAAGTTATTCCTTATAACATTAGCTATCTGCCAGTGAAAGTTTCATCAAAATTGGTCCAGCCGTTTCAGATATTAGCCGGAACAAAATTTTTAAAAATTGATTTTTTCCATGTAAGTACCGTATATACTTTTAAATGCATTTAGTAAAAAGCTGTTCATTTCAAATTACAAACATACACTTCATTTTTATTTATATGTATAGATATATATATATATATGCATGCATTTAATAAAAATCAATGGAAAAAAAACATTCACAAGGGCTTGATGAAATTTAATACAAAAATTTAACAATGCCAAAAACTTCAATTTCCATTTTTGATCAATAACCTTAAAAAAGCTCCATCTTCCTTTTAAGCGGAATAGCAGTTTGCTTTCCCCCTTTGTCTTTAAGCTCGTATAAAAGGTTCTTCTAAAATAGAAAAGATACGGGGGAAACGAATTCACCAATTTTTACTCACACTACGGTGTACTCGCCACCGAATTCCAAAACAAACTGATGAGATGTTTTTGAGTGCCGTTTGTAGGGAATGGAGGGTGAAAGTAGCTAAGATAAACAAAATTGGCTCGTGTCACGGGCTAATCCGAGGGTACTTCAAAGACAAGTTAGTCTTCTTTCTACGAAATATGGGAAACCACTTCTTGCATTTAACATTCCTATTAAATCTCGCCTAGGCGGGTGTTTTCCTTTGTAACGAACTCTACGCTCAAAGACTGTGTGATTTGGAACTTCAGTTGGGTGACGAGGAGGACGACTGAGGTGGCACCCCACTCTCCAAGCTTCAATGTGAGGATCTCGAGCCTTGCAGTGAAATACCTGAACATCGATTGGCAACGTAGACTGATCGCAAGCACTGCGCATGCACGAGTGCCAAGCCAGTCGGAGTCGGCAGTTGAAAAACCACGGCTTTGATCACCTGGTGACTGATTGAGTGATGTTCTCTGGGCTCCACCCGTGAGCGTCTTGTTGACATCTGAAGTTGGCTTTTGCTTCCGACGAGAGCAGTGGTATCTGTGAGCTCCACCCGTTAGGCGCAGTGTGAATATCCGCAGTCGGTTCTTACCTCTCAACGTAAAGACTGATTATCTCTGTGAATGTCAAGAACTCTAATTTCTAAATTGTAAATACTGTACAAAGTAAATCGTGTATGTCTGGGAACTGTCTTGTGTTTGGGAAATAAATCTACAAAGATCAAAGAGGTGTCATCTTTTAGATGCTTGAGACGTTACACCTTATTCTATTCATTCCCAGAAGGAAAACAATTTCGTGTTAAGAGAAAGAAAATGCAGTATAATACTTGTAAGTATGCAGAAAAAGTATTCTACATAAAATGCAGTACAATTTGTCGGGAACGTTGCACTATTTCGTGTTAACCGATATTTCGTCTTAAGCGTTTTCGCGTTAAACGTATTTTACTGTATTTCAAAATGGGTAACTTCTTTCGATATCTAATCACATTCTTAAAAGAACCGTAAAAAAATTCTTTAAAAAGCAGAACATTTTAAAAAACTAGAAAGAAACCAAAAAAATTACCACACAATACACAAACACTAAAAAAAAAAAAGTATTGTTACGAATTTAGTCTTATTCTAATTGTTTCTACTCATTTGTGTTCATTTTTACAGTTTAATTTGTCGTATCTAATGTGATTTTAACCCTGTTTACCTGTAATATCATTTCCACTGCATTGCACGGTAAACTCGCCAAATATTGCAGCTAGCGCCAAGTTGGCGACGGATTTGGCGACTTAATTTTTTGGCGCCAAATTTGGCGATATATCGCCAAATGTGGGCGATAAGCTTGGCGACCATGGCAACCCTGCTCCTAATAACCCTGTCTGGCAACCCTATCGCGGTATTGTAACACTATTGTATTGATCTTTCTGTTTCTCGATTATTCTGGCAAGAGCAAGAGGTTTCTGACCGAAAGGTATAAAAGGGCCCGAGCCGGCTAGTTAGTCAGTCAGATCTCAGCTTTCAAGCAAGTGATACCTCTCCGTGTTTTAAAAGAGAGAGACGATTGCATAGTGAGTGTGTTATTGTTTTTATTGAGTTATTATTTTTGTGCTGAGTGTTTACTATTGCTTTTGTTAGTGTATTACATCTGTGTTATCAGTATTTTCATCGATTGTACGTGACTTTCTCGAACTGTTCTACAATTTGTGGAGGACTGTTTTGGCAAAGAATAAAATTGTTTTGGATCCCGCTCTTCGGCTTCAATCATTTCGAACCCCCGAAAACGCAACAATTGGTGTCAGAAGTGGGATTGAATGCCAACAACAAGAGCGATGGAGGCCCAGTTCCAGACTCTTCTAGAAAAATTGACCGCCAGCATGAATGCCAATATGGGCGAAATGAAATCGGAGTTGACCGGCATGAATGCCAATATGGGCGAAATGAAATCGGACTTGACCGCCAGCATGAATGCCAATATGACTGAAATGAAATCGGAGTTGACCGCCAGCATGAATGCCAATATGGGCGAGTTGAAACCAAGCTTACCAACGTAAACGAGCAGATCAGCGCCAACAAGGAAGAGTTGAAAAGTGATCTGAAGGGCATTGGCGACAAATTGACGACTATGGACAAGAAATTTGAAGAAATGGAAGGAAGAATCGAGTCGGTGGAATATAAATTCGAAAACAAATTTGTGGATATAGAGAACAAATTTGAAAATAAATTCGAAGATATGGAGAGCAAACTAGAGGCGAAAATTTTCGAAAAAGTAGAAGATGTTTCCATCTCGTTCAGGAGTGACCTAGAGAAATTGAAGCAGAAAGTCATGACTGGTCAAGGGGATGAATTTAAGTTTCAAGCTCCTTATTCCAAGCCTTCAATCAAGCTTTCTACATATGACGGAAAGTCCTCTTGGCAGGTGTATAAGACCCAATTCTCCATAGTGGCGGATGCAAACCAGTGGGACTCCCAGACCAAGGCCTGCCAGTTAGCTGCTTCTCTTCGAGCCGACGCTGCTGACATTTTGCAAACTTTGCCGGAAACACAGCGGCTGGATTTCGACGCTCTCGTTAATGCTCTGGAGTTACGCTTCGGAGAGAAATGTGTGAAGGATTACAGCAGACTCCAGCTGAAGTCACGGCAGCAGAAAGTGTCCGAAACGCTCCAAGAACTGGCGACAGACGTCGAGAGGCTTTCTCACTTGGCGTTTTCTGACTGTCCGACTGAAGTAAGAGAAGTCCTGGCGCTGCAACACTTCATCGACGGGGTGCGTGATCCGGAAATCCAGAAAGCTCTCCGAATGGCGGATCTCAAGGACTTAAAGGGGGCCCTAGTGTTTGCTATGAAATTCGAGGCAGCCCAGCAAGCAACACGAAAGGACAGACACCCCATACGAGCCGTCAACGAATCGGACACGTCGAACTCAAGTGTGGAGCGGTTAGAGCGACAGATGAGAAGCTTCATGAATAGAGTTGAGTCTTTTGATGTCCCAGAAAGCAGACGGGAAGAAGACCCTTAAATGCTGGACCTGCGGTCGAGAAGGGCATCTGCAGAGAAGCTGCCGGGCACGCCAAGGCGCTGAAACTAATAGCGCCTCCCGGAAGGAGGTGTCGGAAAAACTAATTAATGGCCATCTCGTGGGGCGGAGGTTGCCAGATTTTGGAAAGCCCCACTTTCAAGTGTGTCAAATTTCGACAAAGAGTACCGGTGAGAATGGAATTTTTATAATGGGACATGTTAACAAGCTTCCCTGCAACATGATCATCGATACAGGAGCCAATGTGTCTATCATTCGGAACGATCTGGCTCAAAAGTTAACAGAGAAACTTATCTGGACCCCGCCCCGCGTGGTGCTACAGACCGTGACGGGGGAAAAGATTGATATTCACGGAAAATTAAAAGTCAAGATCAGGTTTGGAGACACTACCTACCAACATGCTGTGTATGTCGCAGATATTGCAGACCCTTTCATTCTTGACTGGACTTTCTAAAGGAGCATGGTTTCACTCTAGACTTCAACAAGAACGAATTACGTTCCATACACGAAGAAGTCACTATATTCAAAATTAAACACAGGACAGAATCTATTCGACAGGTAACCGCTAACGAGAATATTACCATTCCCCCAAGGACTGAAATCATAGTACCTGGATACATCGGTAACGATGTGAGTTTCAACTTTGGCCTAATTGGATCTGCGGAAAATAAAGCGAATGGATTGCTAATAGCTTCGACGCTAGTGGACCTTTCCAGAAAAACTATCCCGGTAAGAATTTGCAACGTAACTGAAAACCTAGAGTGTTCCAGAAAGGTGAAGTGTTGGCAACCTGCAGTCCAGTAACGTGTGTCTGCAAAAGTTCGAGCTTGCTCCTATCCAACTCGCCTCAACAGTTGACTCCCGAACTTCTAGAAAATGCTGAATTGTCCCCCGAACAGAAAAGCTCCGCAGAAAGACTGTTCCAAGAATTTGAAGACGTGTTTTCTAGAAACAGTAGCGATATTGGCCATACTACAGTGACACAACACAGAATTGATACAGCAGACCATCCGCCGATTAAACAGCACCCAAGACGCTTGCCGTTTGCTAAACAGGAAGAGGTCGGAACACTACTACGAGAGATGCAGGAAAATGACATCATAGAACCGTCTTCGAGTCCGTGGGCATCTCCAATCGTCTTGGTTCGTAAGAAAGATGGCTCCACAAGATTTTGCGTGGACTATCGAAAACTTAACGACGTCACCAAGAAGGACAGCTACCCTCTTCCAAGGATAGATGACACCCCTGGATACCCTTTCCGGTCATAAATGGTTCTCGACTTTAGATTTAAAGAGCGGATACTGGCAAGTGGAGATCCATCCCGAAGATAGAGAAAAACAGCATTCACTTCCGGCCAAGGATTATGGCAGTTCAAAGTCATGCCGTTCGGGCTCTGCAATGCGCCAGCTACTTTCGAGCGCCTGATGGAGACCGTGCTAAAGGGTCTGACTTTTGAAGCTTGCCTTATTTACCTGGATGACGTCATAATAGGAGGGCGTACGTTTGAAGAACATCTTCAAAATATCCGGAAGGTGTTATCAAAATTAAGCGACGCTAACTTGAAGCTAAACCCTTCAAAATGCAAGTTCTTCCAGAAAGAAGTCAATTATCTGGGACACATCATCTCTGCAGAAGGTGTTCGTACGGACCCCGAAAAAGTGTCCGCCGTAAAGAATTGGAAACGCCCTGAAAACCTCCGTGAGCTGCGAAGCTTCCTGGGACTATGTACTTATTACCGAAAGTTTGTGAAAGGGTTCTCTAACATCGCAAGACCCTTGCTCAAGCTAACAGAAAGTAAACAAAAGTTTCAGTGGACAAAAGAATGTGAAGATTCCTTCCTCCAGCTTAAAGAAGCTTTGACGTCTTCACCGATCTTAATATATCCACAACCGGACAAGCCATTTATCTTGGACACTGATGCCAGTAATGAGAGTGTCGGAGCAGTATTATCTCAGGAAATAGATGGCCAGGAACGAGTCGTAGCTTATTGGAGTAAGTGTTTATCGAAACCGGAAAGAAATTATTGTGTCACTCGAAAAGAGCTACTGGCTATTGTGAAAGCCATCGAGCATTTCCATCACTATCTCTATGGCCAAAAATTTCTTCTACGTACCGATCATGCCTCTTTAACCTGGCTAATGAATTTTAGAAATACTGAAGGCCAGGTAGCCAGATGGATACAACGGCTCAACGAGTATTACTTTGACATCAGACATCGTAAAGGCTCCTCGCATGGAAATGCTGATGCCCTTTCAAGAAGACCATGCCCAGAAAATTGTCGTCATTGTTCCAGAGTAGAGACCAAATATGACTATGCTATACGCCAGATAACAACTTCAACAGCGACGCCACCCGATCCCTGGAGTGACGAGAAAGTTCGAGAAGACCAGATGGCGGATCCTGATATTAAACCCCTTATAGAGTTTATGGAGTCTTCCAGCAATAAACCAAGTTGGCAGGACATCTCGGCTTATAGTCCTACAACTAAGCAGTATTGGGCCCTCTGGAATTCTCTACATCTCAGGAATGGTGTTCTATACCGAAAATTCGAATCAGAGGATGGAAAGACATTCAGGTGGCAATTAGTACTTCCTCGATCTCGTATCCCAGAGGTACTCAAAGAATTGCATGGCAGCCCAACAGGAGGTCATTTCGGCGTCATGAAAACTTTGCACCGAGTTCGAGAGCGATTCTGCTGGGGTAAAGTGAGAGCTGACGTGGAACAGTGGTGCAAGTCCTGTGATGCCTGTTCAGCTCGGAAGGGGCCAAAGATACGTAGCCGAGGGAAGCTGCATCTCTACAATGTTGGAGCACCCTTCGAACGTATCGCTTTCGATATCCTGGGACCTCTGCCAAGGACTGCGTCTGGTAATAAGTACCTACTTGTTGTCATTGACAACTTCACGAAATGGCCCGAAGTGTACCCCATTCCGGATCAGGAAGCCCCACCGTAGCGGAGGCTGTAGTGCAGCACTGGATATCGAGATATGGGGTACCTCTTCAACTTCATTCCGATCAGGGAAGAAATTTCGTCTCTGCGGTATTGAAGGGGGTCTGTGAACTACTGGAATTGACAAGACCAAGACCACACCTTTGCACCCACAGTCAGATGGCATGGTGGAGAGGTTTAATCGTACCATCCTGAATAACCTCTCACTGATGGTCTCCAAGAACCAACAAGACTGGGACCAGAAAGTTCCTCTCTTTCTGCTAGCGTACCGCAGCGCCGTTCACGAGACTACCGGATATTCACCATCCCAGATGCTTTTTGGCCGAGATCTTCGTCTCCTTGTGACCTGCTGTTTGGTCGCCCTCCGGATACACCTTCATCACCTGAGGAGTACGTGCAGAATCTCCAGGCACGTTTTGAAGATGTACACAATTTGGCTAGAGAACGGATCAACCTGAGGACGGAGAAGATGAAGACTCGGTACGACACAAAAGCCACAGGACATCAATTCAAGGAAGGTGACAAGGTGTGGTTCTACAACCCGATTCGACGCAAAGGACTTTCTCCTAAGCTACAATCGCATTGGGACGGTCCTTATACAATTTTAAAGATAATAAACGACGTCGTAATCCGGATCCGTAAGTCAACGAATTCGAAGCCTAGAGTCGTTCATTACGACAGGCTTGCTCCATATTATGGCCATAATTCTTAGTGTGTCAATTATCGTGAAATTTATTTTGACCATGGTCTTGTATAAATAAGTTAGTGTGTAAATAATCTTGTAAATAATTTTGTTTATTATTTTGTAAGTGTTTATTTTCTACTATGCATTACGTGTTTATTTTGTACTATGCATTAGGTGTTTATTTTGTACTATGTATTACATGTTTATTATTGCATATTCATTTAATTGTTTTTAATCAATTGCTTTATTATTATGTTAACGTTTGATGAAGGGTTGTACTGCCCGGGACGTGCAGTTCTTGAGAAGGGGGCAATGTTACGAATTTAGTCTTATTCTAATTGTTTCTACTCATTTGTGTTCATTTTTACAGTTTAATTTGTCGTATCTAATGTGATTTTAACCCTGTTTACCTGTAATATCATTTCCACTGCATTGCACGGTAAACTCGCCAAATATTGCAGCTAGCGCCAAGTTGGCGACGGATTTGGCGACTTAATTTTGGGCGCCAAATTTGGCGATATATCGCCAAATGTGGGCGATAAGCTTGGCGACCATGGCAACCCTGCTCCTAATAACCCTGTCTGGCAACCCTATCGCGGTATTGTAACACTATTGTATTGAATGTATTACTGTATTGAGCTTTTCTCGTACGCTCCGGATTTTGCTAGATCTTTCTGTTTCTCGATTATTCTGGCAAGAGCAAGAGGTTTCTGACCGAAAGGTATAAAAGGGCCCGAGCCGGCTAGTTAGTCAGTCAGATCTCAGCTTTCAAGCAAGTGATACCTCTCCGTGTTTTAAAAGAGAGAGACGATTGCATAGTGAGTGTGTTATTGTTTTTATTGAGTTATTATTTTTGTGCTGAGTGTTTACTATTGCTTTTGTTAGTGTATTACATCTGTGTTATCAGTATTTTCATCGATTGTACGTGACTTTCTCGAACTGTTCTACAATTTGTGGAGGACTGTTTTGGCAAAGAATAAAATTGTTTTGGATCCCGCTCTTCGGCTTCAATCATTTCGAACCCCCGAAAACGCAACAGTATATAGAGTAATAATTTGATAAATTAGTACTTAATAGGATGTCTTTGAATATGCATGAAATTTTTTATAAGCACAGTTCTCATATTTTTTTTTTTTTTTTTGTAATTTCAACATATTCTTTGGCCATTACTATCTATTTTATTTTAAGATTGTGTGTTTTCCAACATTCACATCCCTAGTTTTCACCAAACAGGTTCCAAATCTAATGATAGGGGTTGCTGTTGATGGGAGGTCACCGGTCCCCAAAGTTACAACTGCAGTTTTTACATTTGCCCTGTTTACAGGAAACTGAATTTTGTGGAAGGAATGTGTTGTTTTGCCCCACCTCTGTAAACGAATGCATACGTTCTCACGCCCGCAAGGTTCATTGGACCCATAAACAATTGGGGTGCGTCGGAGGACTTTCCCGCGCTTAAAATGTCATTGACCGTTGTGCGGTAATCTTGCGCCGACTCCGGATCAATCAAAAGAAATTAAGCGGACGAGGTTAAGAATCCGCTCTAGGGTTCAGCAGAAAACAGGCGCCAAATAAAAACGGGATGCACCCCGATTTTCGAGACTCTCTCACACATTCACACTTGAGACTCTCTACAATCTCAATCCAGGGCTTGAACTGGACTCCGGGCGGCGACCATGATTCACTCCCTTTTACCAGACTCCCCTTTCAAAGCGAAGTAGAATTTTGTTATAACCATTTGTACAATTACTTAAAATTAATCTTGTTAATCATTAAATAAATTAAATGTTAATTTAAAGAACGGCCTTTTAATTTAGTGTACTGTTTTATTGTTTTTAGAGGATTTAGTGTTTAATTTTTAACATAAGCTATGATGCGAAGTGTTAGTAGAACCTGGGTAATTGAAATTGGGTACATGGATTGGGTTAATCAATTAAGTTTAAACTAGCTCCGCATCATATTGGTGCCGATGACCATTTCTTTTTTTTTTACATCATTTGATGTTGTAAATCTTTCTCGATGGGCCACCAAAACAAACTTATTGTGTGCTACTGTGTTTTACCTATTGCTTGAATTTGATACTTGTGAATTTTTTTTCTTGTAGTTTTTTTCTTGAGAAGGAGATGGATGCAAGGTGCAGCATGATGTCACAGGTACTGGTGCTCTTTATTTTTTTTCTTGAACATTGATGTGAATAATTTTTTTTCTATGCATGTATTTACGCGAGAGCCGATTAGTTAAAAGTTTATTTAAATTTAGGAGTTCATGAATTTCTTTTACCCTGCACGAGCGCTGGAATTTTGTTTTAGTTAGAATTTAATGGTTTCCGTTGCGATTTAATCTCGCTAGAAATTTTGTCTTAATTTTTTTAAACATGCCACGTACTCGACAAACAGAGCCCCTTTTGACGCAAACGGCGTCCGAGAAATTTAATCTAATTGATTTGATCCCAATGTATGACGGAAGTGAATCGTTAGGAATACGTAGGTTCCTAGATAAAATAAATGATGTTGCGAATTTAGGCAAGTGGTCGAACGACGAGAAAGTTACTATTCTCAAATTAAAATTAGCGGGAATAGCTGAAGAATTTTTTTTATCCGACCCAACCCACAGTCAATTTACATAGTACAACGATATCGCAAGAATTCTTATTAAAAGATTCGAGAAGGCCATCCCCCTATCAACGCGACTACAGTTATTTTCATCATGCATTCAGGGTTCTTCTGAGAGCGTGCAAGAATTCGCAGCACGCATCAACAAACTGGGAACACAGATATTCCAGTCAGGAAATTCGGCTCAAAGCACCGCGGTGAGGAACGCGAACGACCAACTATTACAATCGCGTTTCATAAGCGGTTTAAGAAATGATATTCGTCGCTTCGTCCTCGCACGTGATCCTTTAAATTTAGATGAATCAATCAGCGCGGCGTTGATCGAAGAGCAAAATATGAAAATGAATCAGATCGCTAACGACGAGAGATCTGGTTTGTCGCCCTCACAAACGGAAAATTCGGTCCTTTCAGCATTGACGAATAGATTGGAGGAAATCAACTTAAGAGTCGGGCGTTTGCAGGAAGCCAGCTCAGTTACGGTTCGTAAAACAGGTGGGGAATTTTTTAACAGAAGGGAGACTGTTTTCAAATGTTTCTATTGTGGCATTAAAGGACATAGACAAGCGGAGTGTAGAAAGAAGAAGCGAGACGACCGTTCAGCCAATTACCAGCCCCCCGGAGAAGCGCGGCTAGCGATTTTGCTGTTTTCTGTCACCCCGGCACGCATTCTTTTGATCGCAGAAATGTCCATTTCCAAGAATCGGCTTTTCGCGATAATTACGCAGCCCCCAGGCATCCGGCGAGAGGGACACACACGACTTCTGGGAATAGGGGTTTTCAATGCAATACTAGAAACGACAATTTAAACTTCCGCGGAGAAAGCCGTATTTAGATGTTTTACAATTGGTAGAGGAGCGGTTTTCTCCTTTTAAATCTCGAGATAATATATTTGATCTACCAATAATAAAAGCCAGTGTGAAAGATCACAAATTCAGAATTTTAATTGACACGGGCGCGTCCGTTTCTTTAATGTCACATTCTTTTTTTACTAAAATAAAAAATGATAACGTTAGGGAATTTAATGTTTCAATTCAAATTAAAGCAGTGAGTGGAGACACGGTAGAGATCATCGGTTGCTATGAAATACAATTGTCATTAGGGGAATTTCAATTTCAACATATTTTTTTTTATAACTAAGCAAGAGATTAACGATAATTATTGCGCTATTTTGGGATATGATTTTTTGAAATTATGGAATGCAGTTTTAGATATGGGTAAAAACCGTTTATTAATTAATAATTTTTCAATTCCGCTTATTCATTATTCGCTCCCTCAGCGTGTCGTCCAGAGTAACTTTATCCATGGATTTTTAAAACACAAAACGAGTGTGGGTCCCCATTCAGTAACAAATGTTCGTATCCATGTTGCAACATTACCTAATTCAATGTCAGTAGCTACTATTCAGAGTGCAGCAAAGTTAAAAACAAAAAACATTCATTTAACTACTTCGCACATTAATATTAATCCACAGACAAATGACACCATTCAAGAAATTAGAAACGATTCAGATAACATAATCACCCTTAACAAAAACATGAAAATAATTACTGTCAATAATTATGAAGACTTTTCTACCGATTTTCCCGTTTCTCAAGATATTTTACCCCCACTCACGGAGAAGGATTTTAACCTTTCAAGTTTGGAAAGCAAAATAAAAAACAGATTATTTCAACTTTTAATTTCGCACAAAAGTGCTTTCGCTCGCTCCACGGTAGAATTATCTGCAGCCGCTACGGAGCATCATAGAATCAGTTTACAGCATGACTATCCCATTAAACGTCCGATTTATAAAATTCCATTTAATTTAAGAAACGAATTTCGACGTCAGAGAGATAACAGATTTAGAGAAGGCGGGGATTATTTCGAAATCTAATTCTCAGTACAATACTCCGGCCTTGTTTGTCAAACAAAAAGAAAAATGGTGCCTTGTTTTAGATTTTCGGAAACTTAACGAAATAACTTTGACTCAAGACTTCGTTATTTCAACATTGGACGACATTTTGCATGAAATTTCGGGTTCAAACTATTTTTCGGCTTTAGACATGAAATCAGCATTTAATCAAATTCCGCTACACTTTGCAGACAGACATAAGACGGCATTCTCTACTCCAGACGGTGACAAATATGAATTTAATAGACTATGTTTCGGTTTAAAAAACTCTCCTAAAGCTTTTCAATCAATTGCACAGGAGGTCCTTAGAGATTTATTACACAACGGAGCCTTGGTTTATATAGACGACATTATTTTATTCACTAAAACTATAGATGAACATTTTGAACTACTGGGTAAGGTTTTTGAACGCTTTGAAAGAATTCACTTAAAATTTAATCCGAGTAAATGTCAGTTTTTAACAAAGAGTTGTAAATTTTTGGGGTTTGTGGTAACGCCGGAAGGCATTCTTATAGATAAAGATAAGTCCCCCCGTATCAATTAACGAGTTTCCAGTTCCAACGGATCAAAAACAAATCAAATCTTTCTTAGGGTGTTGTAATTTTTATAGGAGATATATTAAGAATTTCACAAAACGAGCACTCCCATTAACGAATCTATTGAGAAAAGACACTCCATTTGAGTGGACATCTGAAACGCAGGAGGCATTCGATGATATTAAGAAAGCCATATTGAATCCACCGGTCTTGGTACTACCTGATCAGAACGCAGAGTTACAAATAACAACGGACGCTTCATCTCGCGGCATAGGGGCAGTTCTAGAACAAAAATATCCTAACTCTGAAGTCAAACCTTTATATTTTTTTTCAAAGAAATTAAATCCCTCACAATCTAAATATAACGCAACGGTTTTGGAATTTTTCGCGATATATACAGCATTAAATTTTTTTAGACCTTTCTTGTTAGGCAGAAAATTTAAGGTTTTTACCGATCATAAGCCTCTTGCAGGATTTCTCTCTAATAAAAATCCCTCTTCCAAAATTTTGCGTTGGAAATTGGCTCTGGAAGAATTTAATTACGATATACACTACATCAGGGGCTCATTAAATTCAGTCGCTGATCATCTTTCCCGTTGTATTAACAACATTACAATAGCTTTACCTGACTCTAAAGATCTTATTAATATGCAACATGAAGATTCTGTTTTAAGTACTATTATACAAAAAATTGATCAAAATGACGTTAGCCCACAAATCAGCAACTATTTTATTAATGGGGAAGGTTTGTTATGTCATTTGTCCAAGCGCCCCTCGAGATCACCCAGGTCTAACACCACTAGAAAGCAAGTTTGCATTCCACATTGTCTAAAAGCTAAAATTCTCGAATCTGTCCATTCAGAATATGGAAGGCATCTTAAATTTTTTAAAACATATCATCGACTCAGCGAAAACTTCTTTTGGCTGAATATGTACAAAGATACTAAAAATTTTGTTCGTTCTTGCACTATATGCTTATCTCGAAAAAACGCTTTTAAAATCCCGCCAGCACCTCATCAGCCAGTAGAACAAAGTAAAGAACCGGGAGAAACGTGTCATATGGATATTTTCGGTCCTTTAAAAACCACGCCCACAAAGGTAATATATATATATATATATATATAGCTATATATATATATATATATAGCTATGTTTTATCTATGATAGATGCATTCACAAAATACATTCATATTGTTCCACTTCCAGATATTAGGTCGAGTACGCGCGATTTCTAAAGCTTTCTTTGATAATTACATTGTACACAGGGGTTGCCCACATAAATTAGTCGTAGATAACGCAACATATTTTAAGAGTTCCGAATTTGTTGAATTTTGCAGAGTCATGGGTATTCATAAAAGACACATATCAAGTTATTCCGCTCACGTCAACGGGAGGGTAGAGAAACCCAATCAATCGCTAGCCAATATCCTGGCATCAATTTCACAAAACACAAATGATTGGGATGAGCAACTCCCGCACACCATGTTAGCATTAAACTCAGCGATCCATGAAGCTACATTTACATCACCCTTTTTCCTAGAACATGGCAGAGATATTCGATTATCTTACACTTACGAGAAAAATTCCGACACACCACAAAATAAGTATGAATATGTCGAGAAACTTTTACCGTCTTTGGAGCAAATTTTCAATAGAGTTTTAAATAATCTAAAAGATTAAGAGGCATCGCATGTCGATTTGAGTACGAGAGCGACAAAGCAACATCATTACGATTACAAAATCGGGTCCTTGTGTTTTATAAAGACGCCTAATATTAAATCTAATTTATCTCCAAAACTCAGACCTAAGTTCAAAGGTCCTTACAGAGTAATAGAGCGTTTTTCTAATGTCTCAATTATAGGGTTCAACATGTAGAACAATTGAGGAAGAGATTTAACACACATGTCAATCGGATGATTCCATTTATTAAGAGATTCTCATATTTGCACTTGAATAATTTAGATGATTTGCAACGAGACGAGACGAAGGTTAAGGGTATTGTTCCAAGTCCACGGTATAATTTAAGGGCTCGTGCAGGCAATTCGGCTCATTAATACATTTTCCGCGCTAAATTTTTTTTGAAGGAGACTTACATTTTTTTTTACAATTTTTACGTTTCGTCACTTCGAGAGCACACAGAATATGGTACTTGTCTCATTGTTGCACCTTGTTTTATGTAATGTTTGATGTTTTAGCGAGATCAAATTTTGTACTCAGTTATTTAATGAATTCCAGTTATTTGATGAATTCCAGCTCAATTTTTTTTTATGCAATTTGTTTCATGTCTTGATTTGCTGCTTAAATGACATGTTGTATGTTATTAATATCAATTTTAGCTCTAGATAAAATATTTTGATGCTGTGTGTTTGATGCA
This sequence comes from Trichonephila clavipes, assembly GCA_019973935.1. Classification (NCBI taxonomy): domain Eukaryota; kingdom Metazoa; phylum Arthropoda; class Arachnida; order Araneae; family Nephilidae; genus Trichonephila; species Trichonephila clavipes. The sequence goes on along the minus strand of BMAU01015816.1, from coordinate 51,377 downwards.
ATAGATTACAATTTTTATGTAATGCAAGTGTTATTCAATTCTGTTATGAGATTCATGTATGCACGTCAATTTTAATTTTATAAATTTTAAGCTTTAAGTCATGTTTGTGACAAAAATCAAATTTTGGGGTCCATGGACACCTGTCATGAAATTTGAATGTTGTTACTATACATACATATTTGACATTTTTTCATTTATTACATAATTTTGTGTTGTGATTATTATCTAGTATTTTTAAATAATTTTTTTTTCATACAAAAGGTTCCTTTATTGAATAACTTAGTTTATGCTGATTTGATTGTGTATAACTGTGTACTTTCTGGTTAAATTTTGAGTTTGCATAAAATATTAATTTTTTTTTGGTAGCGGCATTTTGTTAGAATCAATTTTATTGCTAAGTTGTGTTGGTGTATTACTGAATTTATATCTTTGGAATTTATGCTCGTTAAGAGATGGATAGAGGTGGTCGTTTGAATTTTTTTTATCCTTTAGAAATTATGTTGAAACTTAACTTTGCTTTGCTCGGGTTGTCTTGTGCTGTCATATGATTGCTAATTTTAATTCAAAATTTTCTAGTGTTTCGGTTAGGTGTTTCAATGCTGATTTAACTATTTTTTTTGTTAGAGATTTGGAATTTTTTTTTTGTATGCTTAAGATTTGGATTAATTGTGGTTTGGTTAAATGAATGTGCAGTCAATCATTGCGAATCGGTTGTGTGCTAAACTGTACTAGGAATTTTATGTTTTGGTTTATGTCGAGATGGTATTTTTTTTGTTGTTGATGTTAGGTTTACTTGTTTTGATTTATGGTAGCGCGTGGGTAGATTATTGAATTGAGTGTTGATGTTGTGATTTAATTTCTTTTGTGGTTTTGGATTTTAATGGTAGTTCTGCATTGTTATTTGGTAATAAGTTTTTTTTTTGTGTGTTGGTCAGATAATGGTATTGTTAAATTTTATGTTTTCTGTACGCGTAATTTGTGTTAGCTTTGAGTTGGTATTGACAAAGGAAGATAATTTTGATGTAGTACTTGGAATTTTGAGATATCTAAGTGTAAAGGAAAACAACCCATCTCACGCTAGTCGCTGTCCATTCATTTCGAAAACTTGTGGGAGAGCTTTTCGTCCGCACCCCTTTTCGTTCGTAATTCCCCCGCAGGCGATTCGGCCAAGGGCGGGACACTGCTTGTTGATTGGAATTCTGTTTGTTGGTTACTCCTTTTCGAATTTTCCCCTTCGCCCCCCCCCCCTGCTGTCGCAACAGAGATAAGAAACTCAGCAAATTTCTTTTCCTATGGGGTTTTCGTTTTTTCTCCCCCCCCTGTTTCCTGTTTTTACTTTTGACGTTGGTGCTCGATGCTAAAAAGTTTCTTTTTGTTTTGTTTTGTCCTAGACGTAATACATTTTCTTTCGCGGTATCTGGTATTGCTGTTTTAGATTTGAGTTTGATAATTTTTTTTTTTTGGTTTGTGAAAATGCTGAAGATCGGGTGTAAATTTTTTGTTTTACTAATTGTTGAAGGAGTTAGATAAGTTTGAGTTAGGGATTTCATGGAATATTTGAAGAAGTTATTCGAAGGAGATAGATAATTTTTAATTTGTTGAATAATTGGGAAAGTTTTTTTTTTATGGAGATAGATAAGTTTGCGTTCAAAGTACGTGTAAATTCGAGAGTTGTTTTATATGGAAATGGAAAATTGAGTTGAAAAGAAAATTGTATGGTTTATTTGAGAAAATTGTTTGATGTAGAGAAGGTTATTTTGAGTTATGGATTTTGGGCAAAAGAACATTGAGTTGAAATAGTTATACGGTATATTTGGGAAAGTTGTTTTGATGTAGAGAAGGTAATTTGAGTTAAGGATTTGGTACGGTTTCGAGTAAATAAGTTGATGAACATAGATAAATTGAATTAATGATTGTGTGGTACAATTAAGAATGTTTCGAGATGAATCTAGGAAAGTTCGAGTTGAGGATTATGTGAGATTTTTTTGTAAATAAGCCGATGAGCATAGATGGTTTTAGTTATTGGTATTGTGCAGAAGTCGATTAATTATTTGGAAGTTGCAGATAAGTTTAGTTAGTGTTATTGAGGTATAAGATGTGAACGATCTGACGTAAAGGCAATTTTGATTGATTGAGGAATCATTTTACGGTTACTAGTGTTATAGAATGAGATTTGAGCTATTAATTCGATGAATTTTGATGAATTGATTTAGCGGTATTGTTGGAAATCGCGGTTCTTTGTTTTTGTGTTTGCACATTGTTGCGCGTATAGTGAAACATTTTTGAGTTTTTTTTTTTTATCTAGAATTGATACATTGTATTTCATAGAATGTTAAAAAGTTATGTTGATTAGTTAAGTGAATTTTTTTTTTTGGAAATTATGTTTAATTATGAGTAGCACTTACAATTTTTTTTTTAATTAAATTACTTTACACTGTATGTGTCGCCTCACATGTCATGGGTCGCATTATCAATTTTATGTTTTTAATATTTTTTTTTTCTGAAATTTTCAACTGCATTTGTGATTTCTGGAATTCATTTCTCAAATGGAAATTCGAATGTATTGAATGTAGAAGAATTTTTTTCTCTCAAATTTAATTTTAAAGTATTAATCGATATAGTTCTTTTTTTACAATCGGATTTGCAATTTTTTTTTTGTCCTGAAATTCATTCTGTTTCTTGTGCTGGCGTTTGTGGCATGCAGCAAATAGTTTGCGCAGGGAATGGCGTGTGCATTTTTTGCCTTTGTATAAACATTGGGGATGCATCCTGATCAAATGCACACTCATAGTTTGCAATTCTAAATTTAATTACATTATTTTTTTTTTCTTAATTTCAAATTGTAACCAATGCTTGTAGTGAATTTTTAGATTCCTTAGGCTACTCAGCATTCTTTAGAGGTTATAAATTTTTTTTACTGTTTATACTAATCGTTAATTTAGAGATTTTAATTTGCAAATCTGAATTAATTACATTAATTTTTTAAAAACTTTCAATTGTAACCAATGCTTGTAGTGAATTTTTTAATTTCTTAGGCTATTAAGCATTCTCGGAGGTTATAAAAATTTTTTCACCTATGCACACCCATCGTTTCAATTTCTAAATTTTTACTTTAAATTAATTAATTTTATGAAATATTGTTATCAATATTCTTAGTGAACCATTGCAATTTCTTCTGCTTTGAGTATGTTGAGGGTTAAGTTAGTTATTTTTTTGGTGGTCTGGGACATTCACTTCACATTAGTCGTGTCAGGATTTCGATGTTAAACGATTATGAGGTGTCTGTTTCCGGGTGCCACGTTTGAATTGTATATAGATATTTTCACTAGTACTTATTTCTTATCGGAGTATTTTGTTCAATACTCCTATGTGTGGTTATTGTGAGTAGCGCAGTTGTTAGATACGCGAATTTTGAATTTTTTATGTGTTACTCTTCTTAATTTTTTTTTTATTTAATGGCACACAATTCTTTGTGATTATTCCATTATTTCTATTTGTCATTTTGTGTTTGATGTCTTTGTTAATTGTTTGGGTGACCCATTCAACAATTTTTTTTTCTCTTCGTACATGAACTTAATTGTAGTTGTTGATAGTTAATTTGTTTTCCCCCTTACCGCTAACGGAATTGGGAAGGAACTTTGGAAATTGCTTATAATTTTTTTTTTTTAAATTTCATTTTAAGTATGAGAGTTGATGGGAGTGGAAGGTTGGCGCTTGGAGTCTACGACGGAGGTCACATAGGGCCAAGTTTTTTTAAAATTACTTCGGTTTCATGACTAATATGGTTTCCCCGGGAGACAAAGTTTTTATTTTACAGTTTAGCAGATCTCTTGGGAGATGTGGAATCGCCGGTCCAACCAACAGCCAGGACATTGTCGATGCATCAAGGAAGCCGGACTCTACAGGCATCACGGACGAGCCGCAGACTTCTTTGGCGGTGTGACGACATAAACATAAATGAACTCTCTTCTAGCATTGATAGTAATTTTTTTTCTGTGTGATTTGCATTTGAGAGAGGGGAGGAGTGATGGGAGGTCGCCGGTCCCCAAAGTTACAACTGCAGTTTTTACATTTGCCCTGTTTACAGGAAACGGAATTTTGTGGAAGGAATGTGTTGTTTTGCCCCCTCTGTAAACGAATGCATACGTTCTCACGCCCGCAAGGTTCATTGGACCCATAAACAATTGGGGTGCGTCGGAGGACTTTCCCGCGCTTAAAATGTCATTGACCGTTGTGCGGTAATCTTGCGCCGACTCCGGACCAATCAAAAGAAATTAAGCGGACGAGGTAAAGAATCCGCTCTAGGATTCAGCAGAAAACAGGCGCCAAATAAAAACGGGATGCACCCCGATTTTCGAGACTCTCTCACACATTCACACTTGAGACTCTCTACAATCTCAATCCAGGGCTTGAACTGGACTCCGCGGGACTCCGGGCGGCGACCATGATTCACTCCCTTTTACCAGACTCCCCCTTTCAAAGCTAAGTAGAATTTTGTTATAACCATTTGTACAATTACTTAAAATTAATCTTGTTAATCATTAAATAAATTAAATGTTAATTTAAAGAACGGCCTTTTAATTTAGTGTACTGTTTTATTGTTTTTAGAGGATTTAGTGTTTAATTTTTAACATAAGCTATGATGCGAAGTGTTAGTAGAACATGGGTAATTGAAATTGGGTACATGGATTGGGTTAATCAATTAAGTTTAAACTAGCTCCGCATCACTGTTTATAACCCATCGTTCATTTATTGTTACCGATACTTCTGGGGCACATTCATGAAACTCCAACATTTTAATGCTAAGAAAAAAGTTTCGTATGCTCAAATGCAAGAAAAGTGGATTTTAACAAGTAGATTTTTTCTGAGTAAATCGCAACTTCGTTAATTACAGATTTTGTTTTATGAAAAAACAAATATCAAATCTACAATATCACAAATTTAAGAATCACACAAATATTTAACACAATTCAAATCCTTAATCACAATTTCGCATAAGGCTAAGAAAACACCCGGTCGTTGTCCAATGTCATTTTACTCCATCGTCTCCATGCTTTATCACACATACACGTTTGGAGCAATTTTCACAGCAATTCCTACCTAGTTGCCACAGCAACGGCTCCGAACAACTTTTTTCCAGTGAGCTGAAAAAGTAGTTCCAAATAAAAGTTGCTTGAAATTCCAGCCAATGGGATTCTTCGGCGCCCTACATCATACACAAGATGGCGGCTTCGTTTTCATCAAACGCATCAGATAAGGCGAATAATATCTTAAACAGAATGGTGCTCCATTTCTGTTTACGTCTATCAACAAAAGCGAAAAAATATTAAATGTTCGTTTTCCAAAGCAGAAAAATCGGCGAGTAATTTTTCAATGTGAAGATAGAGCGGGGCTGAAGTAAGAGCATGTCGTTTTGTTTATGGCAACTCTTCACCCATAGCTGGGTTAAAAATTATAGTAAACGGTTGCTCCAAATATGCGCCTGTCATAGGGCCTTTAAAGGCTGGGACGAGTTTATAAACGTTGCACTATAAAGCAGAGACTCGGTAAAGTAACGAGGATGAAACCTGAGCTGGACCCCCCTTCCTAATTACCACAGCATGCCAAAGGCCATTGGGCCTTGGCAGATTTAATGTGCATCAGCCTTTCTTTGCACGGAGGCATCAGAACTCGAACACGCAACACTCCTGTTTACAGGCTGAGAATATAATCACCCTAGACAAGGGGCCTGTAAAATTTCAAGAGGAGAGCAAAGCTATTAAAAAATCCCAAGATAAAATATCGGAGACAAATGCATGCACTTGAATGGAACAGGTATCCGGCAATGGAAGCGATCAAGACTGCGAGTTCCAATTACTACTTTTTACAATATTCAAGTAAAGTTTAAGACAAAGAATTTTTCAATTATTCCAGACAAAGAACAATCAAAGAGAAAATAAACTTTTAGTTCAAAATCTTTTTAATAATACTGTTGCTTACCGGCCGACGCGGGTGTTAGAAAGGTTTCGAGTAAACTAACTTTTAATAACTAACACACTTTTATTTACTTAGTAGCTTTAAACAACTTAAGGGGAGAATACACTTAGACCACTAAACCTGAGGAGAAATCAATTTAAATAGAATAGAAATATAAAAACACTTATCTTCCTTTTGAGCGCTTCACTTCAATACTTGAATAATCGGAACTAGTTTGAAATCACGGGGCAAGGCGCCAAGCTTTGCTTGACGCGGTAAAGGAATCACGCCAAGCACAGCTAGTTGTCGCTGGAATGGAATCCAAGATTGCGGCCTAGCGGTTTCAAATAGTCGGGAAGTTAATTTTAAAGATTTTTTTTGAAAAACATTGAAATATATTTCAAATGAAGAATATAGGAAGAGATTGAGAATAACCAAGATCAATCAATAATGAATATCAATATAATAAAAAGGTACATGTACTTATAATATTATGCAGTACATAATATAATCTTATAATATAGTTTAATAGTAATTATAAAAATTTTCACATAGTAAGATTTAATAATAATTATTATATATAATAATCATATATCATAATTTAATAGTAATTGTAAAAAATGAATAACATCACCATATATTGTAATATAATAAAAATTATACATAAGAATACTCATATAAACATAATTATAAATAATAATTAGAAATAAATAACATAATATATAATATAATAAAAAATTATTATATAAATAACGAATATCAACACATTTAATAATAATTGTACTTTTATATTTTTAATAAAATAATTCAAATACAATGAATATGGTTAAATTTTTAAAGAAATGGAATTAAAATGATCTGAAATTAATAGGGTTACCATGAGAAAAAATCAAAAATTAATTCTAAAATACGTAATCCCCATGGCAACCCCATCGCCAGACGATAAAAATATTAAGTTATATCATATTGTAATGTTATCGTTCATCTTGGCGAACATTAAAAACTTGGCGTGTGTGCCCCGTGATATCAAACTAGCACCGGAATAATCTTCCAACTCGACTAAACTATACGACATCCGGTCCCTAACACTACACTTGCTACTACATCAACTTTCAACCATCCTCACGTTTACTAAGACTAACACTTAAATATAAGTTCTAATTTACATAAACCCCGTTTTCTTTACAGGAAAGCGATTTTCAACTGCACACCCATGTCTTAAGCCTACTAGGAATTTATCAGTTACAGCTACTTTTGTCTAAAAAAAGTCAAACACTAATATTCTTATATTACATCCTTAGTTTCCCATATTAAAAATTCAAGATAACGAAAAGCAGAAAATCATATCTTAATTTAAAAATCTATATACATTCAAAATCAAATTGTCATCGATTTTTACAAAACTGAAAGAAAGAAAAATGTAATAGACGTCTTGTATATTAAAATGAATGGCGATTTAAAAAAACTGTAATAAAATCAAATAACGCGTTTTTCAAAGAGCTCAACTTTTTATTATGAAGTACTTAAAACAAATTATTAAAATGTACATTGTTATCTGTTTACTAAACACAATTTGTTTACATTTTTTTTTTACCGTATTTGATTTTATTCGCAAGTTTCTTAGCACTAATTTGAAAAGCATCCAGCCTGGAGTTTGAAGCAACAATTTTTTTGCCAAAACAGTCCAGAACCTGTTCTGAACCGTATTTATTTTGCGTTTTGTTACCGGGGTGAAAATTGCTGTTGTGAAATTTTCGATGTCCAGAAAACGGTTGCTGATTGTTGTCAAATCTTTTATTCTTATTTTTAAACTTGGAGTTAAAAGACTTATTATTTCTTTCAAAATTTCTGTCACGAGGATTTGGAAATCCATTAAATGATTTGTTAGGTTTGTCATTTTCATTTTTCCTATCTTTTCTTGGTTTCTTAGTTGGTGAGTTGTTTAGTTCTTTAAAGGACGAACCAGTTTCCATCGTAGAATCTCGTTTTTTCTTTTTATTTTGATTATCTTTGATTTCCAATCTATCATCAATAGATTCATCCATAGGAAATGAATCTTTTTCCTCCAGCTTTCTTTTCTTAGACTTTTTATTACTTTTAATTCCGTTTTCATTCATTTCAATTTCTTCGTTCCCAGCGAAATTTGTACACGGAACGCGTTCATTTTTGTCAGCTAATCCATTTTCATTTCTAGAATTTTCTAAAACTAATTCTTCATTCATTTCACCATTTTCCACAGACAAATTACCAGATTTCTTTTTCTTCTTTCGTTTAGATTTTTGGGCACTTTCGACAACCGTTTTTGCACATTCTGCCTCAGCGTCTAGTAACACTGTATCATTTGCTAATATTCCATTCATTTCGCCATTTTCCACTGACAAATTACTAGTTTTCTTCTTTTTCTTCTTACGTTTAGATTTTTGGGCATTTTCGGCATCTGTTTCTACACATTCTGCCTCAGCGTCTGGTAACACTGTATCATCTAGATTTGGATCTTCTTTCGCATCTTCAGAATTTTCAGGGTTCTTTTTTTTCTTCGAACGCTTGCGTTTTTTTTCTGTCACACTTTCATTCACTTCACTAGTTTTTGCAGGCATCTCTTCAGTTTCTTGTGGCGGCGAATAAACGCTCTTTAAGATCCTTTTCTTGGCATTGAAATTCCTCGCTTTTATCTGGTAATTTCTGATATCACCTTTTTCTTCATCTTCACGTCTGTACTGATAAGTCTTTTTGACAGAGCACCACTTATTCAGTTCCTTGTCTTCAGCAGCAAGTATTTCGTTCACGGTTAAACCAAAATCATTAGGAACAACCTTCCTGTACTTGTACCTAACTGGAATGTCTCCAACGATATCTTCATAATCCATTTTGTAATATTCCTCAAGGTATTCTTCGAAAGATTTACCATAAGGATCAAACAGAGGCTTAGGCTGAGATAGAATTCTGTAAAACAAAGCTTTCTTTCGTATCCTTTTCTTTTTGGACAGAGTTGATTCAATTATTTCTTGCTGGATTTTTGCTTTAGAATCGTGTTTCGGTTTGTCCTCCTCTACTTCTTCATCACACCCTTCTTCTCCATCGTCGTCTAGCTCTTCCCTAATATCATTATTCGTCTGATGTTGGACCAAGTTCTGGTGTTGGACTCTTGTCCAGTGATCCCAGTCTTCATCGTCTATTTCCTCATCATAATTGAATTCCGGTTTCTGCTCTTCCGCGACGTTATAATAATCGTCATTAAACATCTCCATCATCTTTTGATCGTGTTTATCAGGATCAAAATCGCTCTCTATATCAGATACGTCCAAATTCAATTCGTCCTTCCCAGTGACTTCTTTCAACTTGAGAAATTTCTCCTCGATTTCTTTCCTCTTCAGTGCTTTCAGCCGCTTCAGTTCCTCTCGCTTTTGTTCCTTTTCCCTTTTCTTTCTTTCTGCATAATCTTCCCTCTTTTGCTTCCTTTTGGTGTTGGCCCTCCTCAGAGAATCTCCGATAGTTCTAGGAAAAGACTTTATGAACTCTTCGTCTGGTTCTTCGAACCTAAAATTGTACTTGTGCTCAAACAATTCCTGCCGTGCTATACTTTCCTCATCTTCACTCAAATTATCGAAGTCTCCTGTGATTTCATTATAAGTAGGAATACAATCTTCCTGGTCATCCCCAATATACCTTTTGTTCAAAATATAATCTTTCAAAAACTTTTCACCTTCATCCAACTTTGGATCATTCCAGTACCTATTCAAATACAACATATCCTTCTCTGTCTCCAGCCACTTTTTGTAATCCTCCTCTTCCTTTTCCTTTTCGGCATCCGTTTTAGTACGAACTTTAAACAAGTCATCACCATTATCCTCCTCATCGGAATTTCCGAGAGCTTCTATGAAACTTTTCTTGGCTTCGGCTTCTTCACGGAGGGTGGTCGGTGCTTTAGAAGCCATCTTTTCATCTTCATCTTCACTCAACACGCCATTTCTTTCAAGAATCAGAGTCCTTTCGTAGTCTTTCAAGAACATTGGTTTCTCCTTTTTTTCTTTCTTCACGACGACGGGTTCCTCGGTGAAGAACTCGACTTTTTCGTCATAAATCCTGGGATCTTTGCTTTTCAGGAGACTCAACGTTTTAAGGAAATCTTTCTCGATGACTGGCTCTACTTCTTCTTCACTCTCTGATGACGATTCACTAATTTCTTTGCTCAGATCTTTCAGTTTCTGTAACTCTTCCTTGTTCCGCCAGATGTTGTATTTATTAGCATAACTTTTATTTATCTTGAATTCCCCTTCGGAGCATTCATCGGACGAGTCATTCAAGAGGGAGAGTTTTTCTGACATTTTCCTTGTGATTTAAGTTCTTGCAATTTGGGGAAATTCCAAGTTCTGAAATGAAATTCATACAAACATTTCAAATGTTGACATACTCATTTTTCTGTATTGGTAAAAATAGATAAAATTTTGCACTGTAAAAATTTTTAGAAGGTAAGCAATAAAAGCAGTTAATAATGCTTACATTTTCTTAATGATTAAAATATATTTGAGACAATACTGTAACACTACAATACATAAGCATCACAAATAAAAATTTAATTCATAAAGCTACCCAAATAGCTACATAAAAATTTCTTAAATTCCAAGTTACATACTCAGACTAACTCTGTCTTACTCAGATAAAATGGTAAAATCTCGAAAGAAAAATTAAAACTTATAATTTTTTATTACCCATTTCACGCTTTACTATCATCCCTTCATGTAGATGTAATATTGTATTGAACACATTGGATATGAGTACTGATAAAAAAAATGACTTTGTCAATGATAAAATTTTTAGTAAATGCCATAAAATTAGTTCAGTTGCAAACACAGCATTTTACTTTTAAAAAATGCGATTGTTGTTGAGTTGGTAATAGGGATATGGCAATTTGTTGTTACCATCAAGGGCTTGAAAGTAAATGGCACAGATTTTTCCTTCTGGATCATTTTCTGTCAAGTGAACTAATTTTAAAGTAATTATTTTACCTCATGTCCACTAATTTTCTTACACTTGGCCAAACAAATGCTGCAACTAACCTCACATATACATTAACAACAACAAAAAAAAGTAATGTAATGTTAGCTGCAAATAATCTTTAAATGATATACGAAATTGGAAAAATATAAAATTTAAAAAACATGAAATATTTGCAAATAATTTAAAAATTAAAGCTTCCTTTCATGTTTTCATATAAGCAGAATTTTCCCTTACATTATATACTTTATCTTTGAATTATTTTATAAAGGGGGGGGGAATTACCCATGTACAATAAAGTATGATTTAAAATTATTATTAGGGTTTAAAATATATACTGATCCCCCCTCCAAATATTGTTTAAACCATATTTTACTCTGCCAAGACCCATTTCCCCTTTGTGATTCTACACTGAAATTCTGCAAAAAGTTAATAAAAACAGATAAAGGGGGAAAAAATCATATTTTCATTTCAAGATTTTGAACCAAATTCCTTATAAGATAAATTACATTAAAGCTTATGATATTCTGAATAGCCTTGAATACAGTATGGTATTTTTACATTTTTAAGAGTTCTTTTTAAAAAAAATATCTTAGTTCTATACCAGTATTATCAATATTTAAATGCAGAAAAATATGGAGAAAATTAGTCAATTTTGGGATATTTAAGCCCTTATTACATGAAAATGAAATAAAGTTAAAAAGAAACAAATACATATTTGGCATCTTTAATGGTACTTGATGTACACTTAAATGAACCTTTTCAATTTAATTAGTAGCTTTCTATATTACAACACAATTTATGTTTTTGATCTGAAAATATATTTCTTCCTTTTAAAATTAAATTAAATATACATCAAAATGTCACACTGTAAAATTTTTATTGCATGTTATTCAAAATTAAAGGGTAATTCAATGATTTTGTTACAATATTATACCAATTACAACACCTAAACAAATAATTATACACCAATATATTTTTCAGCCACCAAATAACATTGGAAAACTATAATTTATATGTATTAGCTCAGACCCTCATGACAAAACAACATTTATTTGGAATCAATCTTCGACACTTTTAACAAAATATATATATAAGGAAAATACATTAATGTGGGGAAAAATAATTCTGATTTCTTAAACATATGTACGCTATTGTAAAAATAAACTTCATAATCATAAAAATATAATAATGTGATCTTATTTAAAATATTAATAGAAAACTATACTAGTAGGGATTTATTAACAAGTACTATTTAAAATTTTGAAATAAAACGAAAGTTACATTCAATTTTTTCTAAAATTGTACTCCTTATAATTCATTAGATCCAAATTATGCATGATACTATTATAAACTCTTTCATGTTGCAAATAATCTTTATATAATTTTTTAAAAATTATAATCAAAAAGGAAAACAAGAGAAACCACTTCCAATATTAATTCTGAGAAACAAACAGCAATGAAGTCTGATAAAGTTTAAAACATTACTTGAAGGAGGTTGAAATTATATTTATAGATAGAAAGAAGTATCCAGAGAAAAGAGGAAAGCACAATTTTCAAAGATAAAAAGTTGCTTCATATTGAATAATCACATTGCAATAAATTCAATTAAACATACACAAAGAACTTTTTTCAAAAAACCAAACTACAACTTTTGAAACTTGAAATTTTTTGAAAAACGTGCTTTAAAATAGACACTAAATTTTATGGATTAAGGGTGTACACTTAATTCTCTGAGATGCAAGCTAATTCATATACATATACTTGGAAAAATAACATTAAATATTATATTAACTACTTATATACATATAAAAGCAATCTTTGTAGGAACATATGCATGATGGGGGAATAAAGTGATTCATGACATCAATCAGTGGGAAGAATGAAATAACCACCATTTTCTAGTATTTTTGATTGAGTGAAAGTCTTGGCAGAAAATTAAAAGCGACACTATGATAAAATCTTTTTAAAAGTGCAAAACTAGCAATGTGCTAGTTTGTAGTGAAAATGACATTATGTATTGAAGATAACAATAACAACCAAATGGAAACATTAGCATCATTTTATAAATAGTGATGATGAACTTCTAATATTCTACAAAGAATAAAATGATTAGTTGTCAATTTTTTTAATTAAGCAGTTCTGTCTTTGTTGCATAAACTGTAAATATTAAAACAAGTACTTTAATTCTTTCCTAATACATCCAAGTATTTTGGGTAAATTCTAACTTGATGTATCACAATGTCTCTCACAAGTTGAGAAAAACAGTATTTTCAAGAAAATTCTAATTTCTCCCTGACTGTTCAAATCTAACAAAAACAAAAGCATGCTAAGCATATTAAAAATTTTGTGCTTTCAATTTTACAATTGGCTCACAGCATATTTTTTTAGATGTTCATAAAGTACAATACACAAAAGTATCAAGACCTTCTTTGAGCTTGGAAAATACATTTAGATATTTTAAATTTATCAAGGTCATATTCAAGAGCCCTGAATTCATATGTAAACTGACTTGTGATGGTAGGATGATATACAACAATTTGTTTAAACTATATAGATTTCACGTAATTTCCTAGGATGAATTTAATAACATTAAAACATTTTATGAAACTCCAACAAACAAAAGCCTATATCATTTTTTTTCTCAAAAAATTAGACAAGTATTTTACAGAAAAATTTTTTTTTTTTACACATTAAGTACAAACTATATAGGCAACTACCAAATTTTGAAAAACTTTCTATCTCATAAAGGAATCAAATCCTATTAAAAAGATTTCAGATTTCACAGAACTTAAAATTATTTTACAAATTCTAAATTTCCAACATAATAATCAGTTTAATATTTGAATGATACAATACATAATAATACAGTAAAACTTAAACATTTTAAAAAATTAAACTAAAACAAAAAGGTAAGATATTCAAATGAAATTTCACAGGAAGAATAGTATAAATATGCATCATGCACATTTATATAAATTTTAAACAATTGCTTTAAAAATGTTTAATGACATAGTTTATTAAACAGTACCCCATAAAAATCGCTTAACACTAAAATAAAAATATTTGAAAAAATTCATTCAATACTCTACAATTTAATTATTCTATCCAGTTGATAAAACCCAAATTGTACTACTTTGGGCAAAAGGAAGAACTGAATAATGTGCATTATAAAATACACAAATGTATCATTAGCATCAGCTTCATATGTGTTTTTTAAGTAATTTGTTTTATTTATACATGAGTTGCACTACATTAATTGATAGCAAAATCTTTAAAAACTAAAGAAAAATAAGAATATATCCATATTAGTTAAATAAATTTCCATACTTTTGAAAATTAGCTTTTATATTTAAGTACCATTTTATGACCATTTAAAGAATAGATTAATATTTAAGTACTGAGTGTCCAAAGAAAGAACACTGTCATATTTTTTTTAAAGAAAGAAAATTGTAAAATCTCATAATGCATTTTTAATAATGATAACTTTAAGATTACATGTATTAATCAAATAACAGAATTGTCACTTTAAAAAGAATTTATATTTAACTCTCATAATAGTTGAATCAACTATTAATAAAGTGAAAAACTAAAAATTCAGCTCTTTTTTATGCATTATACTCTTCCATGAGTTCAAATTCATTAAATTAAGGTAATGCTTAACACAATGATAAAATTTTTGTAAAAAAAATAATTATAAAAAAGGAGAAGGAGTAATCTTTAAAAAAAATTATCTTAAAATTAGTAACGAATTTGTAAGAAAACCCCCAAAAACAACAATGTTATTCCCAATTGTAGATAAATATAAACATAAATGAACAATGCACGTATATTGTAGGTTGGAATAAAATTATGTTGATTCCTCCCCTCCCCCCACAAAAAAAATTACAATACTTAAATTTTCCTTTGATGATAGATATAATTAATAGTTTTCATACATTATGATGGAGATAATTTATTTTCAAATTAAAAAAAAACATAACTGTTGATTAACACAAATCAATCTTGCATTCCTAAAATAATCCTATAAACTATTTTATTTCTATCCCTAGTAAATGTCAGTGGTTATGCAATGTTTGACAAATGTCAAAACATATCTTAGACAAACCTTTTGGGATATCTTTAAAAAAATCTTCTTACAAGGAGAAAAATATACCTTATAATCAAAACAAAATGCATAAAGTTTTTAATAAACAATAATGACTACAAAAATGGCAGCCAACCTATAAAGCAATGGATGATTAGAAGTGTTGGTACCTAGTACCAACAAACTCTTTTAAGGCTGTGACTTCGATTGAAGTTAAAGTATAGGACCCGAATTCGGAATATTTTTTCAGATATAAAAGTGCTCGTACATTAATATTATATTCTGACTTCATTATCCTGTAGAGAGAATAACTTATTTTATCATATTACTCATTTTTATCCTAGTAGACACACTTTTTCTTTTATAAAATCTCATTTTTTCTCTACTCTAATGCTAAATGAGCTATTCCTTTGCATGTTAAAAGGAAAAAATCATTATTTGTGGAATATTTTGAAATTTTAAAAACACTACATTATAAACAAATGTATGAGTTACAACGTTACAAATTTTCATGAAAATACAGGCATTTTTCTGTCTTAAAATGTGCTTCACATTTAATTCAAGCTCTTGTACACTTGGCGAAAACAGCCTGAAAGTGCCAAAGCTGAATATATCAATTCAACACCAGTTAGCTTCTAGCTCATATACATTTGGAAACTTTGTTCTTGCACAATTTGTTTGTTCTTTTTCAATATTAGCACTTTAAGAGATTTGTGATTTTCTATGGTTTACATTCCTGTTATTCTTCACAGCATGACAGAAACATAGAAAGAGCGGAAACAAAGTGGGGGGGTAATGAATACTTGGAAAATGAGTAGTTATTTACAGCAATTCCATCAGATAAACTGTTTGCATTGTTTTCGAAATTACTTTTATATAAACTACTTTAAAGAAATTATCTGAATAGATACTATAAAATACAGCATCAGATTAACAAAAGAAAAACAAAATTAGACTTTGAACCTTCGCTATGAAAAGAATTTATGACTAACAAAAAGGAAGATATCAGAAGACAACATAAACATAGTGAAGACTTGCAGATGACTGAAGCATTCTGTTTAGAAATGGGGGGGGGATCTTGTTCTGCTTTTTAAGCTTTGTCTCTAAATATTTACATGACATCCTGTGATAAAAGTATTGAAAGAAAAGAAAACAAAGTTGCTACACAAAGTTTCTTACACAAAATTGATTAAAAGCAATGAAAGGTCGAGAATTTTCAATTCAAAATTCATAAGTAAATCTCTACTGCTTTTTATAATGAATTTAACATCAAACAATGAGAAACTAAAAAACACTAGAATCATCTCAAATAAGTAATATTAATATGATGTTGTTTAACATACAATAGTTAAAATCATTTTAAAATGTTCCATGAATGATTGAGTTATCCCCATTTTCTACAATCTAAACCATGAACATACAAATGTACATATGCATGTATTTGTTTCTATGAGTTGCATGATGCGTTTGAACTTTGTGAAACAAAATAATGCATAGTATGCAAAAGGATGGTCACCATTAGCATATGAGAATTACAAAATGGCACCACAACTGTTTAGTTTTTAGAATCTTTTTTAGTCATGTACATGTAAAAAAATCACAATCAATGTTATAAAATTTTTTTGACTGATATACAGGGTGATATGATACTAGACCGAGAGACTGGTAGGGGGTACAGAGGCAACTCAGAATCCCATATGAATGCAGGGTTGCAAATGCTGTAGTTGCGAGGTATGGTGCAAAGAAAAAGAACATGAAAATTCATACATTAATGAGACAGAAAACATTTTATTGAGAGGTCGTATTACAACAAATGTTCAAATGTGCATGAACTTCTATTAGGTTCACATAAAGAGTTTGGTGTACGGACGCCTGTTCCTTCAGTTGAAGTAACGCTCAAACATCTGTAGCAGCCGAGAGGATACGTAACCTGACAGAAATCAACCAGAACCCAAGGAATTCCCAGCAGTGTCACTGTTAGGCCTACCAGATGACTTGTGGCTGTAACTTCAAGCACCTGTAGTAGTACAACTTTTCAATAAAATGTTTTCTGTCCCATTAATATGTTGTTATTTCTGTATCTTTACACTATAGCTCATAAATGCGGCAGTTGCAACCTTGCATTTCAATGTGGTTATGAGTTGTCTATAAATCCTCTGCATACCCTACCAGTTTGTCACACAGGTAGCAAATCACCCTGTATAAGATTATAAACTGAGTCAAAAAATGTAACAAATGACACATTTCAATTTTACTATTTCTGTATAATAATTCTCAATCCTTAACAATATTAAAAAACAATACTAAAAATAAAACCTGTTACACAAGTAAGTTATATCTCTCCATACATATACTTAAGAAATTCATGCATTACTGGATATATATAATTTGCAAAACCATCTTAACTATAAAACATTACTCCTTTTACACAAACACAACAAACCGCAAAATTAATTTCAAATAACAAATGAGTTAATTTCTAATTCAATATTTAAAAATTAAAGAAAATAAAACAAAATCAGTGATATAAATTGAAAGTAAAATTTCAGAACAATTTCAAGGGGAAAAATGAACAGTAAATATATAACATTTATAACATCACTTTAACATTACCACAAAATTTCTACTAGCTATTCTTATTGGGAGGTTTAATGAATTATACACTGCCTTTTACCTCAAAGAAAATTAATGATTTGGAAGATACATAACAAATTCTAATCTTTTTGCTGCATAGTTATTTTATTAAAGTAGGTTCAAAAATTGCATATTTTTTTATTATGATATTCAAATCTACATATTAATTCTACATTTTAAAATAAAGAATCAAATCACAGCAGCACGGGTTGCACAGCTAAATAATTGGAAAAAATGCATACCCACAAAAATCGTGAGATACACAGTAAAAGGGTTAAAAGATATCACTGAGAGGCACCTAACACAGATAATTTTTACTTTAAAGGTCAAAAATTCAGAAAATTTTAAATTAGTTTTGGGATTTATACAAAAAAAAAAAAAAAATTAAGGCAGCATATGTAAATTTTTAATGCAAAACCAGTGCAACAACTTTAATTAAAAAAGTTTTAAATTTGATAATTTTTAATTAAAATGAAAAAGTATGTGAAAAATTAATTTCTATAAACACATTATTCACACTAAAAAATTAAAATGCATAAGTAACTAATTTATCATTCTCTTCTGGACATAAAACATTTCAAGTTTAAGATACCTGTAACAAGTAATAAAAAATGAATTAGCAATGCAGATATTGATAAATATATATTTGTCTTTTATCTTCAACGTGAATTTTTAATTTAATCCCTTTTCCAGTAAATCATACTATTATGTAGTTTACGCAACCTAATGGCATTTTGTTGAATTGAATAACTTGCAAATAATTTTTTTGGCAATTTAACTTTTATACACTCAGATATTAATATTTCTATCAAAGCTAAGAGGTTTTGAAGTTGTTTTTAAGGGATAATGTATATATATAGAAATAAAGAGCATAATTAACTTAAATATGTAAAGTCATACTGCACAAACTCTTTTAGAAAAAAAATAAAATAAAAAGCTCAGTTCATGTTGTTAAGAAAAGAACTTTTAACAAAAACATAAACTTAAGTTGCATTTTTTTTACAATGTTTTTACTTATGAAAGTCATCATGCAATTACAACAATAACATTTTTTCAAAACAAATGTTTAAAATTTTATACAAATATTTTCCAAAATGTTACACATTGAATAAATCAAAATATTTGTTCAACATACACAATTTACAACAGTTTCTGGCTTGAAATTTATATGACTTTTGAAGAAATTCAGATATTTTTATGACATATAATTATTTTCAATTTTCACAAATATGGCCTAATTTTTTTTTCAAATGTAATATAAAACATCATTCATAAGATCTCTGATGTATGTCATTCTATAGAGAAAAATTATCTTAATATATTACATTTAAAATATTTTCTATTTATATTTTATATTTTTTTGTCAAAATTTACCTAACATTCAAATTCATTTTTAAGCAAATACTTCATTACATTTACTGAAAACTTCTTTTTTTCTCAAAATACATAAGAAAACCTAGTTAATGCAGGGGGGACTACTTAAAAAATCCTTTTGAAAGCCATTAAATATTTTTTCTTCAAATATAAATAACTGATAGTTAATTTTATGAATATGATGAATATGTAAGTTTTTTCCATGAATTTCAAAAATTGCAGGGCAAGTATAGCATATTATAAACCAAACAATGAAGTATACTTTAAAAGAATTATGTATTAAATGTAAAAAATATTAAACAATGAATTAAATATATACCATAGCTTAAAGTTATAAAATAAGACTAAACTTAGAAAATTTTTCCAAACAGAAAAATTTCCTACCATTAACACAATATTATGACGTCCATGTGCAGAGTAGTATATATATTTTTCAAAAGTATTTATTCCCATTCCAAATGATTAATTTTTTTCTGTTTTCAATATGTTCCTTATTTCTCTCTAGTGCCAAATGTATATATAAACATAACTTTGTACATAAGAAAAATTACAAATTTATTGAATATATTTTAATTTTAGAGAAGTAGTATGATAAATTATAGTTTTTCAACTCTAACCACAGAAGTTTATACTAATGTACAAGGGGAACCCAAAAATAACCAGAATTTATTTTTATTTTGCATTTTTATACAACTCTTCATTAGTCCCCTTCAAAGTATTGACCATGTATGTTAATGAACTTGCGTCCTAACTCTTTTGTCACAGCTCTAAACAATTCTGGAACTTTTGAGGTTCGATATTGCTCGAAGCCATTAGCATGCTTTCTTTGACTTTGCCCACATCTCTGAAATTGCTTTCCTTTCAGATTCTCTTCATCCATAGGAAAAAAAAACAGTCTGACAAAGCCAGATTGGATGAGTGTCAGGTGGATGACACACATGCATCATGTTGTTTGTCAAAATTGTGGGACTGTCAAAGCTATGTGGGCATCGTCACGAACATGCTTACATGACACATTCATTTCCTCAGAAACTCAATGGTCTTTCGGCAGTCTTCATGAATTGCACGTTTTATTTCGTCAATGTTTATGACATTTCTACCTGTAGAAGGACACCCTGTGTGCAGCATGTCTTCAGTTGACATGTTGCCAGATTTGAAACAGGAATGACTAGTGATTTTCCCAAAGCATAATCATTAAGATTTGCTGAAGCATCCCAATGGTCTTGGATGCAGTTTTCCTAACAGAAAGAAAAACACACACACACTGTTTGTTCTTTGTGATTGGTCATCTCTTAAATCCCCAAAGGGTTAACACAGGAACACACATAAGAGAGCACCACAAGCAATCTAGTTAATTCAGACTAACCCCAGCACACTAATGGTCATAAGAGACCCCCAAATAACAACAGCACGACATGTAACTAAAAAGCATAGGTGTGAAGTTGTTTGATTCTGGCTATTTTTGGGTCCCCCCCCCTGAAAATAACATTGAGTGAGTTCACATTTCTTACAGATTCAAATGTTCTAATTATTAAAATATGAGACCAAACATTCTTTAGCTATATTCAACAAAGAATCCACCAAAAGATTACTTTAATATATTTGAATTTAATTAATATTTCTGAACATTTGATTCATTTAAAATAAATCTATGCAAAAACAAAGGATACAAATAAATTATAGAGCAGTTTTGTTTTCCATTTTTTTTCCTTCAACATTTGTACTAAATATCTTAGCAATGATAGTTTTTCAAATCAAATAAGATATAATGATTTGAAACTAACCATTTTGTTTATTTTGAACCATTTTGAGTATAAGGGTAAAAAATAAATAAATAAAACATTGCATTAACAGGATAAATTAATTTTATTTTTCTGAATTTTAAAATATATATTTATATATATATATATATATATATATATATATATATATATATATTTAACTTTACTATATATATATATATATATATATATATATATATCTTTTTAGTTTTTCAGGCATGACTTAAATTCTTTTAGTTAGTCATTTATATAAATCATTTTATCCCAATGAATATCAATAATAATTTCACAAAAAAGAGATATTGTGGCATGATTATAAAGTTGATTTGAAATATTATACATTTTTTAGAAATTACATAACAATTAATTATTGATTTCTGAAACTCTATCAGTTGCAGAAGAATTAATAAATTGCAGTTTTTCATTGGATTAATTTTTTTTATGTAGCATTTCCCTTTTAATGTTAACTGTTTGAATATACTGATTTATTGTTCTTTTACATCCATTAGCAATGAATCATCATAAAAGCGTTTAGCTTTTTATAATTAAAAATATTTTTTCTTCAAAATGAGTAAAAAAATATATATTTACATTCACATCATAATTATATGCATCATTTTTAAAAAAACTTTTTAGAAAAAAAATAACATTTAATTTGATAATTTTGCTAAAAGACATGAAGGTAACTCATCTATTTTTATTAAAACTATATAAAAAAAATATTTGACAACTTTTAAAATAAAATTAATAAAATAACATTATTTATTAAAAAAGCAAGAAAAAGATATATATTTTCTGGAGTAAATTTCAGTTAAGACTCATACTTCATCTGCATGTAAATTGCTACTTTATAATGATGACTTCTAAATATTAATTTTCTTTCAAGTGGTGTTTTGAATTCAGATACATATATATGTTTGTGGCTTTAAAGGACAAATACTTTTTTACTTAAACTTAATCCAAAAATTTGTAGAATTTAAAAGTTATTACTGAAACCCCAGAGAAATTTGTATTCTCTATTCATATATATGGTTTAAGATTTGGCAAAAATGTCTGTATTCATAAATATATTTAATTAATGAAATAAAGCTTTTATCAATATAGAGATTTGGCACTCACTGTAATTTTAAAATGCATAACAAACATTTTTGTGTGTGCTTTGACATATTCTTTCATTTTTACAATTCATAAAATAAAATTTTTTGGGATTACATTTTTCTAAATTCCAAAACATTTTGTTATAATTTCAAGACTTCCTTACATAATATTCAGCCATCAAAGTATAATAAATTCATAAAAGATACAAATTATATAATAAACATATAACAAATAAACCTAATTTATACTGGTAGAGGTATAGAGCATTATATACAAAGGAGGAATAATATATAACACAGAGCAATTTAAAAATAAAATGTACTACAGTCAACCCTTCTATAACGCGGTACTCTCAGAACGCGGTTTCTATATAACGCGGAGCTGAAATTGTGACAGCCCTCCTATAACGCGGTACTCTTACAGCACGGTTTCCGTTTAACAACGTCCCATTGGTTCTTTCCGATAGGGATAACGTATATTACTGTTAGTTTTTTGTTTTATTTTTTTTCACGGGATCTCTGCTCAGCAAAAGTAACACATTGTTTCAAATTTTGTGTAATGAACGCTTAAGAAATAGTGTAAATAATTTACATCTGGAAGTGTAATACATTAATGTTACTTTCTGTTGTACTTATTTTATGTTAAAATCTTGCCACCACCTCTCCCTTCGAAATCTAGTTTTATTATGAAATAAAAGTAGTAATGACACTGATCGAGGAATAAATTAAAAGCGGAGCGCGCACTGAGTCATGGCGTAGACAAAACAAAATCAGTAACGCCGGGGGAGTTTATCTCGCCTTTCGTATTTATTGGACTCCATATAACGTGGTACGAATGATGTGATTTGTACTAAATCTGAGTTTCTTTTAGCACGGTTTCCATACAACATGGTAGACGGTTTCCATAGAACGCGCTACGAATTAGCCTGGTTTGTATGGTTAAATCCGAGTTTCTTGTAGTGCGGTTTCCATATAACGTGGTATGCACTCACCGCGTTATAGGAGGGTTGACTGTACTTTATAATGTTTTTGAAGGAAAGAAAATATAAAGAAAAACAAATACTTCTACAGATGAACTTATAAATCCTGCAGAACAAAGATACAACAGATGAATTGTAGTACATATAGTAGGCATTGATGCATTTCTCAGTAATTAAATTATTGATAACACAATAGCAATTTTATAATTAAAGAAATTACCTTTAGGTGAACAGTAGATTGAAAAGCTACACTTTTTTCCAAAAATATTTTTCAAGTGTGATGAATCATACAGCTAAGCTAAGCATTTTCTAAAACCTAATTTTCAAATCTGCAACAATTAAAAATTTTCTGATTATACACAAATTAATTAACATAAAAATGATAATGCATACATATTTTTTCAAGCAATATAGCTTTATTAACCTCTTCCTGGGTTTTCCTGAGCTGAGCTCTGGCAGGTGAAATGTACCATCCCGGCTAATCCTGAGTGTAGCCCGGCCACTGTGAAAATTTACACCGTGATATTGGTCTTTATCAAAATATTTCATATGTGCTTTTCATGATTTTGAATTGAAAAGTGCCATTCAGTGGAATTTTGGGCAAATAGAGGGTATCTTCCTGCAGAGCAACCCTCTTCACGCTTGCCTGAATGATTACATTCCTCCACCAGGAAGGAAACTAATTCGACATGACAGTGCTGTTCAAACAGAGACAGTAAGGGAAAAAGGTTAGAAAATAAATAAGATTCTACAGTCCAGATTGTGATGCTGGATCATGTGCAGTACTGTGTTTTCGATTTTATGATATACAATCAAATTTTGCTTAATAATTTCATAATCATTTATCTATATATATAAAGGAGAAAAGCGACTCACTCACTCACTGACTGAGACTGACTCACTGACTAATCGAGATATCTCCGGAACTATTAAACCTACAAACTTGAAATTTGGTAGGTAGGTTCCCTTCATGGTGTAGACATCAGCGAAGAACGGATTTTGCAAAGTTCGAACCCCAAGGGGCGTTATAGATAATTATTTCTTTTACTAAACTATTAGATGTAAAGTCGTGAAAAACTTGGTACACATATTTCTTTCATAAAGTAGAGATTCCCTACATAATGATTTTTACAAAAATCGACCTCCAAGGGGCGTTGAGGGCGCTATACATAATTATTTCCATTTTTAAACTATTAGACGTTTGGTACAGTCTTGGGTTTTGTGAAAATTCCCAAGTGGCGTTGTAGCGGTGGCGTTATATAGGCAATTTCATAAAATCTCGAGTACAGATCCGATGCAAAATGGGTTTAGTGAAAATTATTTCCATTTTTAAACTATTAGACGTACAGTCTTGAAATTTGTGTAAGACCCCAAAATGGGTTTAGTGAAAAATCGTGGCGTTGTGGAGAATTAAGGGGCGTTATAGGCAATTAACTCCTTTTTTAAACTATTAGACGTAAAATCTTGAAATTGAGTAAGCAGATTCCATTCACTGAGTAGAGATCCGTCATAAGATGGGCTTTGTGAAAATCGTTTCCTAAGTGGCGTTGCAGGGGCTTAAGGGGCGTTATAGATAATTATTTCCATTTTTAAACTATTAGACGCACAGTCTTGAAATTTGGTAAGCGGATTCCTTTAATAGAGTACAGATCCACTGCAAAATGGGTTTTGTCAAAATCGACCTCAAGTGGCGTTGTGGAGAATTAAGGGGCGTTATAGGCAATTAACTCCTTTTTTAAACTATTAGACATAAAATCTTGAAATTGAGTTAGCAGATTCCATTCACCGAGTAGTGATCTGTCATAAGATGGGTTTTGTGTAAATCGTTCCCTAAGTGGCGTTGCAGGGACTTAAGGGGCGTTATAGATAATTATTTCCATTTTTAAACTATTAGACGTACAGTCTTAAAATTTGGTAAGCTAATTCCTTTCATGGTGTAGAGATCCGCTACAAAATAGTTTTGGGGAAAATTGATCCCCAAGGATCACTGAGGGTGATTAAGGGGCGTATATATAATAGATAAATATTTTCGCATTTCAACTAATAGAACCACCTGCTTGAAAATTAGAAGATATGTTCCGTTCATGGAATAAAGTTCCTTTTACAAAGATTTTTGCGAAAACGGACCCCCAAAGGAGTGAGTTTGCGAGGGATTAAGGCATGTTATAGAAAAATTCCTGTTTTTGAATTTAACTCACTTACTTGAAATTTGTTGAGCACTTTTCTTTAGTTGAATAGAGTTCCACTAAAAATGGATTTTACGGAAATCAACTCCAGGAGGAAGCGGAAAGAGTTATTGGGGCGTATTGATAGACAAAATTCCCGTTTTTGAACTGCTAAGACTATAATAATAAAATTTGGTTTGCATGTCTCTTTTGTTGAATTGGAATCAGCTAAGAATGCTGTCAACAAGGTATTGATGATAAAAATTCCGTTTTTGCTATGTTAGATTTAGACTTGAAATTCAGCACGCATGTTTATTTTATGGAGTAGAGATCCACTGAAAGTTGCTTTGGTGGAAATCCACTTGATTATTAGATTAAGTGAGCAAAAAAAATCTTTCTACTTCGATTTTAGACATACATAGAAATTAGATATTATAATTTATATTCTTTTTATATCAAGGGGTGAGAGTGTAACAGCTATAAATATATTTTTAAATACAATCGAATTCTTAATGCTAGATATCAATACTTAATATATATGTAAACAGTATACATATATGCAACATCGTGAAATACCCAGTGAAGCGGGTGGGTAACGGCTAGTGTAAATATAAAAGATGTAAATAAAATTTGTAATTTAAGATAGGTATTCTAAGCTTTATGTTTATAGTTAATATGAATTGACTCCAAAGTCTAATGACTTCTCCCATACAGAAAACCAACTTCACAGGTAAATTGCTAATTTATTTAAATACATTCTTTTTACATTAATTGTTAAAAGAAATTTTTCATGCCAATGGTATTATTATGTTTAAAATGATATGTGCATTTGAAAATAAGCATTAAAAAAAATTGACATTTTTACATCCATAATCCAGAAATAAAAAGGACCTGGAAGGGGGTTAAAGACTGTGTACAATAAATAAGACATACAGATAAGTATAGAAGAATTACTGAAAGGGATTTATAAAAGAAAAAATAATAATAAGGTGCTAGTTTGATATCAGGGGTAATAGCGCCAAGTTGTTTATGTTTGCCAATAACATTACAATATGGGCAATAACATTACTATATAGTTGGTTACCTTAATATTTTTATCATCTGTCAATGTGGTTGCCTTGGGGATAAGGTATATTAGAAATAACTTTTATTGGTTTTTTCCTGCTGTAACCCTATTAATTTCAGATAATTTCAATTGATTTCTTTAAACATTTAACCATTTTCAATAATTGTTCTATTGTTTGCACGTCTTGTTTCATTTTGTACTATTTTGGAATATGGATATTTCTAAAATGAGCGAGTACTAGAATATTTTTTTCTTAAAAGAGTGTTGTGCTTTTAATTATTGCTAAAAATCGTTTATTTTCGTTTTAAAAATGCTTCTTTTTTTTACATTCTTTGCTCGATGCAATTTGTTGAAGGAACTTGCAGTGCAAGTTTTATATTGCAAGCTTTCAGTATTTTGTTATTGATGTTCTTAATTAATTTTAACATATATTATGTAATTATTTCATTTATAATGTACACAAAAATGCAATTATTACTATGTGTAATAATCATAATATTCATTTTTATAACTGTTTCTTATAATATTTATTTATAATATATTATTAATTTTTTATTTATTGATAATTAGTATTATTTATTTATAGTTATTATTGTTATTTATTTATAATTCTTATGTTATTTATTTATAATTATGCTGTTATTTATAATTATGCTGTCGCTCATAATTATGTAATACGAGTAATCTTATACATTATTTATATTTTTTTACAATACGATTATTTCTAATAACTGTTATTAAATTGTACTATATAAATATTATATATAATTACAATAAAATAATATTATAAGATTATTATATGCTGCTTATAATACTATTAGTACATGTTACTTTTTATTACATAATATTGATATACATTATTTATTGATTGATTGATCCAGGTTATTCTCAATCTCTTCCTATATCCTTCATTTGAAATACGTTTCAATGTATTTCAAAACAATTCTTTAAAATTATTGTGTATCATTAAATTACTGCTAGGCCGCCATATTGGATTCTATTCCAGCAACAAGAAGCGCTGCTTGGCGCCATTACCCCCCTCCCGATATCAAACTAGTTCCAATAATAATCTTTAAGTAAATAAATAATTACAAAGGATTACAATTTTTCAAAACAAAAAGATGATTTAATGCATTACAGTAAATGTGATTAATAAAAATAAATATTTATTGGTTATCAAGAGCCAGCAAATTAATGAAATTTAAAATTTGGAATATTTATGATAACATTTCAATTATTAAACATCTTCATATGTGAAAGCATTCATAAAACTAAGCTTTGTAAAAAGTCTTCTGTTTATAAAATGTCAATAAATTAATAATTGGCAAGAGTGTTCATTTTCAAACCATACTAATGAAATAAAATAAATATTATTTGAATATGAGTACAGTAATCTATTTTCAATATTTTTATTTTGAACTGATCAGATTTAGTTCTATCGAACATTAAGAATTTTTTATATAAAAGACATTAAGCTAAAAAAAATGACACACTGTGATTCTATTTTACAATCCACCAACATGCAAACAAATTATACTTTAGTTGCATAAGGAATAATTTTCCCACATAAATTTGAAACAGGATATTATTTCATGTTATAAAAATATATAATAAAACAAAACATTTAATAATTTTAATATTGTAAGAATATTTTGATACTACTAATTTTTTTGCTAAAATGAATATTATCTAAAAAATGGCTCATTCCAACCTTTCAGAAAATTTGAGGGTAGAAATAATATATCTTTTAAAAAAATCCTATTTTCTATAGCCATAAAAAATATTGCAATAAAAATTAAATATTCACATATTAAAACATTCCAAAGTGATAATAAATATGTATTAAAAGCAAAGAGTTTTCAACATTCATTAATTTTTCTTAGTTAAAAAAATCAAAGAAAGACAACAAAGAGAAGAAACAATAACTGTTATAAAATAAGAATTCAGTTTGAGCTCTCCCATTATGTATAGCAAGTTCTAATGAATAATATATATTTCAGCAAAATATCAATATGTTTTTTCAATGTATGGATCACATTTCTTTAAGGCCAATTTTATTTAAAAACATGTAAATAATACCAGAATGAAAACAGAACTTAATACTGATAATTTTTTTTATTTTTTTACAAATGATATGAGAGAAATATGCATACAGTAAAAATAAAACAAATACAGTCGACTCTCGATAATTCGAACTTTCGATAATACGAACCTCTCGCTAATTCGAAGTATATGCTCAGCCCCTAGAAAAACTCTTGATATTTTGAACTAAAACCATACGTTTTGGTACTCTCAATATTTCGAAGTAAAATTTGTGACTGGCCAGACTACAACACGCGATAATTCCATCCTTCAATTTTATGAAGTTAGATTCACTTCCTGTACCTAATTATCTCACAAGAGATTTTTTTTATTGAACTTATTTTCAGATGAAATTGTGCATGTTGATAGAATAACTATACTTTGTTTATTATATTTCCGGTATTTGCTAAGCAGAATGTTGATTTATTCCTAAGCCATCTGTTTTTTTCTTTTTCCGTTGATACCCAAGCTTTAGATGGATAAGGGAAACACTGTTTTCTTTTTTATTCACTGAGCTGTAATGAGTGATGCTTCCTTTTACAAGTATTGCACAATAACTTTGATTTGCGTTGAGATTTTATTTATTATTAATAATGAGTCACATTTAAAAAGATGTTTTTTTTAAATAAAGCACTCGAACTACATCCAAGATAATTCAGCAGAATCGTTTTATGGCAGAGGATTGAAACCGAGAAATAAAACCTTTATATAAAAATATACGAGGCAAAGACAGGAGAGACAGGGATTTAACTTTATTCTGTTATTTTTTTTTAAAAAAGAGCGGTAATGTGTCACTAAGAATTGCTCCATGTGCCATAGTTGTCGACCCCTGCTATTAAGTATACCCCGTAGCTGAGTGTGAACATGCCTTGTGTTCGTTTTAGATGTTCCAAATTTTAAATTAAAAATATTATTTTACTAAAGTTGTGGTGATTTACGTTTCCTACCTGTTAATTTCGATAAACCTTAGGCCACTACTTTACACTTCACCTTAGTGTCGACTTATCACACGAAAGGAACAACATGTCTTCTTTTAAAAAGTACAAGTGCTTAATAATTTCTGAAAAGAAAAAGGTGATAGAATCAGTTGAAGAAGGTGAGAGGAAGGTCGATGTAGCCAAAGCATTTGAAATTCCACTGAGCTCACTCTCTACTATTCTGAAGAATAAAGAGAAAATCTTTAGTGCATCTTCGAGTACAGTGAGAAAACGCGCCAGTAAAGGTAATTTTCCACGTCTTGAACAGTGTTTAGTTTCATGGATGAGACAGTGTCGAGGACAGAATATTCCGATGGGTGGCTCTTTATTGAAGGAAAAGGCTAAAGCATTCGCCAAAGAATTAAGAATAGAGTTTTCAGCCAGTGAGGGATGGCTTATAAATTTTAAGAAAAGGAATGGGATAGTCTTCAAAAAAATGTGCGGGGAAAGTTCAAGTGTTGACATTAACGTTTGTTCTAAGTGGCAGAACTCGCTTTCGGATCTAATAAAGGAGTTTGAACCACGTAACATTTTAAACACGGATGAAACCGGACTCTTTTTCAAGTGTTTGCCAGAAAAAACATTTACATTCAAAAAAGAAAAATGCCATAGAGAAAAACATAGCAAGGAGAGGTTAACTATTTTACTGACTGTAAACATGGACGGCTCAGAAAAGATTACTCCTCTCATCATAGGAAAATCTGCAAAACCTCGGTGTTTCAAGGGCATAAACTCGTTCCCAATCAAATACCGCTCAAACAAGAAGGCATGGATGACCACTGAACTCTTTAATGAATGGTTGGTCTCACTGAACTCTGATATGAAAAGAGAAAAACGACATATTCTCTTATTTTTAGACAACTGTACTGTGCACAATAACGCACCACCTTTATCAAATATGAAGCTTCAATTTTTCCCTCCAAACTCAACCTCAAAACTTCAGCCACTCGACCAGGGCATCATACATAATTTTAAAACTTTTTATCGCCATGAAGTTGTTAAAAGTGTTTTGGATAACCAAGAAAATCAGCAGCATGTAACTACTATTTCTATTTTAACAGCTTTGATCATGATTGACAAGGCTTGGAGAGCTGTTACTCCTTTGACAATTCACAACTGTTTTAAAAAGTCAGGCTTCCCCTCACCGAATCTGGTTGATATGGACAACACACTCACTGAATTTAAAGCCGAACCATCCCTTTGGGAAGCTCTTCCAGAACAAGATTTGATTTTTGACGACTACGTGTTGGTTGACACGGACATTGCTGTATGGGGAGCTCTATTTGACGCTGAAATTGTGGCTTTGGACCACAATAATACAGAAAGTGATGAAGACGAATCGGAGGAGTTCACTCCGGCAACTCTGTCAGAAGCTAGTGTCACTAAACAAACTACGCAACTTTTTCGTTCAAAATCAAGTTGATGCAGACATTTTACAGGCTTCATTTGTTCTAAAAAAATCTATTGACAAAGTTAGATTGAATGCCTTCAAACAAAAAAAAGATAACAGATTTTTTCGACAAAAAGGATTAATTACATACAGTATGTATATTCTTTTAATAGTTCTTTTCAAGACATAAGTATTCTTTTAATATAGGACTTTTAACTTCAGTTTTATTTTCATACCGTATAAAATGTACTTTAAAAAAATTGTGTACAATTGTTGCTTTATTACATAGTTTTAAATTTAAATGTGCATTAGAAAAAACTTATCTTTGTGTATTTTGGGAGTTTTTTTCCTAACCTCTTAATAATTCGAAGTTTTTCATTGGTCCCTCCAACTTCGAATTATCGAGAGTCGACTGTATATTAAAAAAGGGAATGATTTGCAAACAGTTTTATTGTTACCTATGTTAGTGAAGAAACAGTGAACTCTTGATAATGCAAAGATTATAGAAGTTTCCAGGCAGCTGAAAAAAAAACGTATATACAAATTAAAGAAAAATACATTTAAAACAAAGTATGCACCACTTAAAGCATGTAAAAATATGGACAACTTTATTTCATGATATATATATATATATACAGAAAATAAGCTTTAAACTAAAATATATCTGCAGGTGTAAGACTTTAATAATTATACAAGTAGCAGATTTGATTAGGTTCAGATAGAAAAAAAATTAGGATGCAATAGCTGCCAAAAGATTATATACTTTAACCAGATATGTCAAACATTTTGTGTATGAAAAATTATCTTTGTAATATTTGAGATTTCCATTGGTACGAAATATTTTCAAACAAATTCCAATTGCTCAAAAAATTCATAAACTTAGGTTTTTATTTTATTTACTCACACTCCATTACATATTATGCACAGCTTACATTTTATTTCCTCCATTAAATCAGGGCAAACATTTTTGTATTTTTTCTATCGAAAAATGAAGTGAAATTTTATTAATTCCTCTCTCCATTTAGGAACTAACATAGTAAAATAAAACATAATTGACAAATATTTTATCACAGAAGAAAAAAAATTATCTTACTGCAAATGTATAAACTGACTACTTTTCTAAAATAATCCGATAATAAAGTAATATGAGACATCAGGGGTTGGCAACTTATGGCCCACAAACCTCATGAGACCTGTGGTACAATTCTCAGTAGCACTCAGCATTATTCTTACAAATTTGTCCATTTTTGAGTAGATAGGATGTTGATAAATTTGTAATGGACTTTATTTGACAAACATCTTCAGAAATAAGGACACTTACAGATTTACAAAAAAACTAAGATAAATTTACAGCTATTTTGTAAGTTATTAGATGTCATTACTGGAGAGATTTAATTGTTTGAAGAAAGAAAATTGTATGTATTCTACTTTCCGCTTTTTGCTCTATATATCTAAGTAAAAAAAAATCTTTCCTCGTATGAAAAATATTTCAAGTCTGCAAAGAAATTGTTCAATAACTGAATGCTCAGAATTGTGTCAAATTGAGTCACAAATTATACCCCTAATTTTGCTATATGAGTGGTGCAAGCACTAGGTTTGCAATAAAATTTTTATTTAACTATAATGAAGAGAAGCAATATTTTATAACGTCTATTTCTCATTTGAATAAATACAATTAAAAATACATAATATATGCACAATTTTAATTTTTATTGAAGAAATAGTTACATTTTATGCTTTTCTTTTTATGTTAAGAAATATCTGCGAATGATGCAAAATTAATAATAAAACTATAAATCTATATTATATATTGACCACTATTCTCCAACTTAGCATGCATTATTGCAGGGATCAAATTGTTTCAAAAACGTCCTACTGTGTGGCATGTTGAATCATATTGGAAGTTTGATTTGGTAAGCCACAGCAAAAAGGTTGACAACCCCTGTCATACATCATTCAACAATCGCTTGGAGTGAAGGAATGGGTACACATAAAATATACTGATTTTATTTTGGAAGCCTTTTTTTTTAAGTTCTCCCAACATATTTCTGTGTAGGTCACATGTTCTCCGTTTTTTATTGTTACTCCTTATTTTAAAGCAACCAATGTTTTTTAAAAAACCCATTTACCTTCTTACAGCAGATTTTGAAAAAAAATATTATGTGTCTTTTAAAAAACATTATTCACATTTTCTTTTTGAGCTTATCTAATAACAGAATGTGGAATCCCTGTTTTGATAAATTTTTTAGAAGTGTTAATGCTACTTACACAGTTAAGAAAAAGGTGGCTATAAAGTACAATTTTAACATTGAAAAAATGTAAACAGAGAAAAATGAGTGTTTCACTAAAATACATGACAACGGACTTAATTTCACGTATGGATTGCATTGATTTGTTTCATTATAAAAAATCAAGTGATGGTTTTACTTGGGAATATTGAACATGTTAGAATAAATCAGCAACTTGATAGAAGTTTTGTAAGAAAGAAAAGTTGTTTTAAAGAGACCAAGTTTAACACTGCACAGATTTTAGTCTCATGACATATATGAGAGTACAAAAAATACAACCATGAATTTATGTGTATATCAATTTGTGGCCATAAATAAAAATCAGATTGAGTTACTAAAGATATTTGACAGTTGATTATTACTGTCATTGCAACCAAATTGGCACCCCATGAATCGCGCTATTTTCCACGAAAATCTGATTGATATCAAGATAAGATTTGCATGGCACAAATTTTGCTGTGGTGATGCTAATACACAAGTACCAGATTTTCATTAAGGATACTAAAAAGGTTTAATCTCCTGTAAAAAAAATTAAATACAACATTGAAAATAGCACTATTAGTAATTAAAATCATACATTTTATCATAATCATAAAATCTTATCTGTTAGTATTTAAATTGATGTTTTACATAACCCGAGTGTGTTTCATTTTAATATATTGCAAATTTTGATGACTTACTGTAAATACTGAGTTTTTTTACCCATTTTAAAAGTCAATAACACACACTGTATTTCATTTAAATATAACATTCTTATAATAATACCTGCATCAAGCACAGTGACTGCATTCATTTTTGACAAGACTGATAGTAACATGATTTCATCCAATATGATTATAGAAAACTTTGTTCAAATTCATACAATGAAAGAAAAAAAAATCAAAAACTAATAATGCACAAAAAAGTACAAATATATTTTAGTAAAAATAGTAGGTTGACAGTTGTGAGTATGTAGTGAGCAGAGTTTTTGGTTGAAACATTATAGAAATCATCACTTTCACATTTAGAAAGCATTTATTTCTGCTCATCTAAGTGTTCACAAACTATAAATACCTAATAAACCTAATAGAAGTCTAAATGAGAAATCTACTATACTTTATGCAGAAGCTATAAATATGTAGGGGAGGTGCACTTGCCTCCGAAAGTCTGGGCATAGGCAATCATCTTATGTGTTCATACTAAAACTACTGTTAAAACCTCACTTGAGAAAATCAACATACATCTCAGATATTCTTCAAAATTACCTTTTTCAAACAACAACAACTTGAAAAAAAACAAGAACGACCCCAAACAATCACCAAAAATTATATGTACATTTATAAAATAAAGCTTTTAAAGATCTTTTATTATGAGATTATTGCACCAAGTCATGTTTTTAAGTAATTATAAGCTTCGGTAAAATCCTAGTCTGGCACACTGCTGTTTTTGGCGCCATTTTTTCGCCAAATGGCGCCAATAACCCCTGTTTAAAAAAATGACGTCATGGAAGAAAACGAAAAAAATTCGGGGGTTGACGGTCTCAGCTGGTGATAAAAAACTCTAAGAAAATGGGGTTTCCGAAATGATGCAAGGGCCGGAAACGAAGGAAAGGGGGGGTGACGGTCTCAGCTCCTGTTCAAAAATCCTAAAAAATGGGGTTTCCGTAATGGCGTCAGGGACGCTGAAAACACATGTATTTACACAAAAGCATAAAATAAAGAAAAGGGCAAAAAGAGAATTTCTACGAGATAAAGGCAGTAAAATAAGGGAAAAACAGCATTTTAAAAATTGTAAAAAATCACTTACCACTGTGATTTTAATTTTTAAATCATTCACTACAAACTCATTCATATTCTTGCCAAACCAATACCTGGTTAATCGCAAGATCACACAAATACTCAATCTACTATGACTAAACCACATACCTTTTCTTACACTCCGGCAAACAAAGTAGGGATTCTCTTTCGACTGTACTCGACAACGCTATTCAAAACCATCAATCGTACCCTTTCGTTCAACCAAACGCATACCCTTTTTACACTTCGGACACTCATATCTGGAGGGAATTAATCCTTCTTTCATAACCCAATCTAAAACAGCCTTATTCCCTTGCTCTCCAAGCAAAACAAAAAATCCTGTGGTTGCCTCGCTTTCAAGCAATTTTATTTCGCAAGCCATTCTAACAACCGGTGGAAAATCAAGCCAAAAATTGGAATACGTGGGAAAGAAAGTAAGAGCAGGGGTGAACTCGACGTGTTGCAGCAGGGTCAAGGGCGAAAATGGACGATGTCCACTTTTCACCAATTTTTTTTTGCTTGACCGGTTTTAGGGTTGCCATATTGTAAACTTTATCGCCAAAGATTTTGACGCCAAGCAGTGTGCTTGACTAGGATCCATCCGGTAAATAATATAACAGGAATGACTTCACTGTCCTTGTGCTGGGTATCACATTCCTGCTAGAAGTAAAAATCATCATTCTCCCCGAGCTTCTTGATATTTTCCTTGAGATTTATCTTCAATATGTTCCAAGCAGTAGCGCACACAGGAATTTTTCAAGGACGGGTCCAGGGCCGAAAGCTCACCATTCTTGTATCATGCTCCTTTTTATTTTGTTGATTTTCATTAACAAAACACAGTAAAAAACTAATTATTAAATAAATAATTAGCATTAATTAATTAATAAAATTAATCACTAATAAGAAATACTTAATTAAATTGTACGCACTATATACTTAGAATTATAATCAATCGGGAGAAAATCGAGGGCTTTGGGGGGGTCAGGACCCCCTCTTGTGTGTGCCACTGGTTCCAAGTAATCAGTTTTGTTCTCTGTTTATTCAATAAACTCCAGATTAACAACCCCATAAGTTCTTGTGCACCCCCAAACTATAATGTCTCCATCTACATGCTTGGCAGTCAGGAAAAGTCTCTGTATTTAACCCTGTGCAGGGTTTCTTCCATATTTTCATCTTTTAATACAGAAAATATATAATTTACTTTCATCTGAATATACTTCTTTTTTCTAAAAATTGTATCTTATTTGAGTGTCAAAATCCATTATCTTAGAAGAAATTTCAAGAAATAAATGGCTTCTTTAGTGCAACTTGGCCATCCCTTTGCAGTTCTCTTTTAATTGTGGTTAAAATCACATAGTTTTTGGAATATCTCAGCAACAATTTTAGCTATTTGTGAAGCTTATAGTCTTGGATATATTTTTGCAGAGCATATTACAAAATAGGATTCTCAAGGTGATACTGCAGACAGCCAACAAGACCTTGGCTTGGACGTTAAAATCTTATTTGATTAGTAGCTAATAAACATTTTTTGAATCAATGAATGTCTCCTGTTAACAGTTAGCAATTGCTTTAAAAGTTTCCCCCTTTTCTGAAGATCTATGATGATTCTTCTTTCAATAATGCGTCGATCTCTATTCTGTTACTTGCCATGGAATCACACAAACTTTCGAACCTAAAATCCTAAATAAATCTCTTCGCTCTAACAAACATCTTTTAGCTGTGTATCATTAAAAAAAAACCACTCATTCCCTCACTTTCAGCTTTCTAGAAAAATCTCTTACACAACCTTCCTTCCAAGATCATCGTCGGTAAAAAAATGCACGCTGTTCAAATCCTGAAAAACTAAAGAATGCGGCCCCAAGTAGGATTATTATTTCTCTAAATTTTGCAGGGATACCGAATTGTAAACTTTATAGGCAAAAATTTGGCGACATAAGTGGGTCGTGCTAGGATTCAACCTTATTTACCAAACCAGTTCCATATGACACTCTAGTCCCCAAACTGAAGATTAATAGAGCATTTGTAGGATTTACTCAAGAGGGTTAACGCGCAATAACATCCAAAGAAATTCAAATGTATCATGGTAGAAGATTGCAACAAAATAATCACAAACGAAACATCTACGCTAGTTGAACCCCTGCCAAATAAATTCAGAATGGTTATCGAAGGGAAGTTGGAGAGCCCACAAGGTACTAACTTTTAATTACAATCCGTTATCGTCAAGTTTTTGCCAGTGTACGCAAACTTTTGATGCATACGATTTGTGTCGTTTACAAGTTCAGAATATTTGTATTATTTTTTTTTTGTAATAATAGATGACTGTTGCTTATACTACTTGAACTTATTATGTTACAGGAATCGATTCAAGTAGTATTGAATCCCATAGACTCTATTTATTTAGCGATCTAAGCATGAATATGAAAAAGATGATTCGGAGGTAAGTGTTAGTAATATGAATTAAAATTTAACCAAACAATTAGTTGAAATAGTATACTATCAATAGAAAGACTTCGGTTTGGCAATAAAGAATTAAAACACGCATTACTACTCAAACAAAAAAGTACAGAGAAATAAAAAAAAAATATCAAACTTTACCATGCTTCGTCATACTACTTGTTCAGTTCAGTTCAGTTCAGGTTTTGTGGTATATGGAGCAACAAAGGCTATGATCCCCTAAAAGACAGATGTTTCTTAAAAATTAGTAGATGTCAAAATATTTCAGTTTCTGGATAAAAAATCTGAATGTTAATCTGTTAGACATAGCTTTCTCCAATAATTCTTTGAAAGTCAGGTTGTGATGTGGATCGATTTTGAGAAAATGTTTTAGATGATTTCGAGGATGAATATATCTATTGCAGTTTAACAAGATGTGGTCCAAATCGTTTAAGCAATTACAAGATCTACAATTTGCGTTATCCGATAAATTGAATTTATGCAGAAGTCCTGGAGTGATGATCATTTTGCTGAAGATTCGAGTACATAGGATTTCTTCTCTTCTGTTTCTTGTCCATTTAGAGATGGTACTTATGTTAGGAATATTTCCCAAGTTTACAAAATATTTGCTTGAATAGAAATTATCATTGGCTTTTTTAAAACTCTCTTGATATATTTTTTTATTGATGTCTTCTGAGGAAATCCAGTCGATGTAAACATTAGACTCTGTGACAGTTCTTGCGAGATTATCCGCCTGTTCATTCCACAATATATTTGAGTGTCCCGGAGTCCAAAGTAAAATCAACTGGTTATTATAAAGTGATAGAATGTAAATCTTGCTAGCTAATTTATGGATGACACTATGGGATTTAATTGAGTAATTTTGAAGAGCAGAGAGAACAGAGAGACTATCAGACAAAATTAACAAATTCTTGTTTATAATAGATAGATCATCTAGAGCTTGGCAAATAGCCAGAGCTTCAGCTGTAAAAATAGAATTATTGTGATTTATTCTATAAGCAAAATGGTAATTTGCCGTAATACCTGCAATAGATGTAATTTGCTCATTTTTTTGAGGCATCAGTAGCTATTATATAAAAGTCCTGGAAGTTACGGTTTACCGTTTCATCTGCAGCGACCTTACAGCTCAACATAACGACTCCAAAACTGAACTGAATTGATCTGTTATTATTGTAGCGTGCCTGGTTCCATGTGTTGTAGTTTTTGAAAGCTTACCTCTTAATTGCTCATTTAATCTTTAAAGTTAATAAATGTTTATTGTTATTTAATTCAACCGTGTTATAGTGAAGAATGCCTAACCACGCAACGCGGCAGTGGTGACCCCTTTTGGACTTAAAAACACGTAAGCTATTCTGTTCTACTGGCGAATGCAATACAAATTCTTCTACTACGGATGATCAGTACGTAGCGAAAGATGTTTTTTTCTCCTTCTCCTCAAGGCCACTTGAAGCATCTGCTCGGAGATTCGTTTCGCTTCGTGCTTATTCAACAATATGACTAGTGAAACCGTTTAAGTCGCTCGTATTGCGTTGCGGCTGCCGCCGTTTTGGAAATCCAACGTTCGTCTATGGATTGCGCAATGCGACCATGCATTCACATTCAGTAGTATCTCCAGTGATGATACTAAGTATTCTGCTTTGGTTGCGAACCTGGATGCTGAAACTCTCTCCTACGTGTCGGACATTGTGTTAAGCCCTCCGAACAGTGACAAATATCACACTCTCTCACAGCGGCTCATCACCCAATTTAGCGACTCGGAGACTCAAAAAATTAAGAAACTGCTTACTGACCTTCAGCTAGGAGATGAGAAGCCCAGCCACCTGTTGCGAAAAATGAAAGAGCTGTCTAATGGCCAACTCCAGGATGACTTTCTGCAAAGTTTGTGGCTTCAAAGAATGCCACCACATATCCAGACTGTTTTGTCAGCATCCTCAGAGTCTTTGGATAAACTGGCTATCATCGCTGATAAGGTTTCTGAGGTTGTTGGTGCGTCCTCGACTATCTGTGCGGCCAAAACTGTTCCTCCACCATCCCAGTCATCTTCATGCAGTGCTCAGCCAACCATGGACTCTCTCGCCAGGCAGATCCAAGAGCTGTCTCTACAAGTTGCTGAACTGACAAGAGAGCGCAATTCTTCTCGCCACCAACGATATAGTTCTGACCGCCGGAGATCATATTCACGCTCTAGGAGTGTCAATAGAGGAAGTGGCATCTGCTACTATCATCGCCGTTATAAAGAGCAGGCCCGCAAGTGTGTTTCACTTTGTGCATTTGTGCAAAAAAACGAGTAAGCTCTGTCATAGCTGGAATGGCAGAGCCCTCGAAACATACCAGCCGGTTATTTTTATTAGACCGCAAGTCTGGCCAGAAATTCCTCATAGACTCTGGAAGTGAAATCTGTGTCATCCCACCTTCTCCAACTAGGTATCGTTGACACTGGAAGGGGAGTATGCAGCGACCTTACAGCTCAACATAACGACTCCAAAACTGAACTGAATTGATCTGTTATTATTGTAGCGTGCCTGGTTCCATGTGTTGTAGTTTTTGAAAGCTTACCTCTTAATTGCTCATTTAATCTTTAAAGTTAATAAATGTTTATTGTTATTTAATTCAACCGTGTTGTGGTGAAGAATGCTTAACCACGCAACGCGGCACATCAAATAAGCCCCTTATAATTTGAACTGGTAAGCTTTTATCCTGAAATGCGAAATTATTGATATATATATTGCATGGGAGAATTGAAAACGATGTTATTCTTGGGATTGAGATAATGTGACTACTAACGGCATTCAAAGGGTTTAGTATATTTATAATAGAATTTTTATCTTCTTCCATAATATTGAGATTCAGAAACTCAGGTTATTGCTATATAATGGAGAAAAGGTTTGGCTAGAAATTTGAGAAAGGAAAACTTATTTGCCAATCTTCGTATTTTGTCCGACAGAATTTCTTGTCCAGCCAATTTTAAAAGTACGATGTTTGGGGTCCATTGTGGAAGTCCCAGTGCAATTCGAAGTGCTTTGGTGTGAATGATATTAAAAGGTTTCAGTTGGTTATCAGACCATTTATTTATTATATGACTAAAGTAGTAGAAAATACTGCATATACTATTATTTACTATTTTGATTAGATCTGCTGTTCTTGGTCCATGATGCTTATATGCCATAGCCTTAAGGCTATTAATTTTTTCAAAGCATTGTTATTTAATTGGTTTCTTAATGAAATATTCTGGCTCCGCTTGGAAAAATGAACTCCTAAATATTTGATAGAGGATTGCCAAGGAGAGAATGTCCCTCCAATAAAATATTAGGAAACGTAGTAATTCTTTTGTTTGATAACTCTGATATTGTACTTTTATCTGGACTAAGAGAAAGCTTCCAATATTTACACCATTGAGAAATTCTGTCCAGCGTGTTTTGCATTTTTTGCAAATATAATCAAGAGAATGATGAGAACAGTAAAGAAAACGTCGTCCGCATAAACAGAGCATTCGATGTCATTTTCCAGAGTTTCAAAAAATCATACATATAAATAGTATATAAAATGGGGAAAGAACACTGCCTTGGGGCAGACCTTGGGGAAATATCCTTATGGAGGAAAGATAGCCCTCCATTTGATTTGAAAAGATCGATAAGTGAGAAATTTGTGGATCCAAATAGCTGTTTTTCCTGTAATACCGATTTGTAGGCATTTATAAAGAAGACCATCTACATAAACTGAATCGTATGCATTTTTTATATCCAAGCTTACTCCAACAAAGTATTTCTTTTTTTAATTTTGCATCCATTATTGCTTTATGAATGAGATAGGTAGCACTTCTGCTATCTTTAAAAGGGACGAAACCGTAATGTTGAGGATGAAGTTTTCGTTCTGTGGTTAGAAAATAGCTTAATCTATTGGTGAGAACTCTTTTCAAATGTTTTTGAAAAGATGGAAGTCAGTGCTATTGGTCTATAGGAGGATATGCGAGTTTTGTCTTTACATTGTTTAGGAATCGGGAGAATGACAGCATGTTTCCAAGAGTTTGGAACTATTGCATTATCAAATAAATCTTGAAAATATCTTAATATTATTTCACAACC
The DNA here is from genome assembly GCA_019973935.1 of Trichonephila clavipes. Lineage (NCBI taxonomy): Eukaryota > Metazoa > Arthropoda > Arachnida > Araneae > Nephilidae > Trichonephila > Trichonephila clavipes. Next base: position 10,195 of record BMAU01015816.1, on the reverse strand, counting down.
ATTACGATCCAGATTTTTTAAAAAAGATGCTGTAATATGATCAGCTCCAGGAGTTGAATTTTTGATTGCTCTATGGATTTCAAAAATATGAAAAGGTTTATTAAGATTGTTGTCCTCTTTGTGGAAAAAGTCCAAAGGAATTGGTTCATGATAAGCGTTTTTAGATGCAAAGAAGTCCGCAAAAATATTTGCTTGAATTTGAGGTTGTGTAATATATCTATTATTAACTTGTAGAATATTATACTTAGGTTCTATTTTCTTAGTATTAGAGAGCTTTTTCAGAATATTAAAAAATATCTTTGGATTAGAAACATTATTGCAAATATTATCCCAATACAATCTTTTGGCATTTTTTATATGAAATCTGAGTTTACTAGCGTATTGTTTGTATTTGATCCATAATTGCGGAGAAATGCTACGGATAGCCTTTTTCTGAACTTCTTTTTTAATTTATAAAATTATGGCAAGTACCATTCCACCATGGAGGGAAAGATTTGTTAGAAATTTGAACAACTCTGGTATTACTGTAAATAATTTTGAAATTGTATCAGTAAAATTATCTATATTCTTCTCTGGGTTGCTTAATATAATCTGCACTTCATTGTTCACCCTTTGCCAGTCAATTTTTTTTGATTAACCTTTTACTGGGTCTTATTAATGAAAACTCGGTAATTACTGGAGAATGGTCACTGTCAAAGAAACAATCTGAAACGTAACAGTTAGTATGTCCATAGAGACTCGAGGAGCAAATTGTGAGATCAATTAAAGAAGTTTTACCCGTGGAATTTCTATAAGTAGGAACAGTTGTGTTTAGTAGTATTGAATTAGAATCAGTCAACCAGTCAATAAAAATGTTACTATTCCTTGAGCTGTGATCCGATCCCCACATCGGGTGATGCAGGTTAAAATCACCAAAATGAAGAAAGGATCTGTTAATGATTCAAAAAAGATTTTATTAAGTTAATATTTAGTCCACGTGGTGCGTAGATATTTATAACATAAAAAAGAAATATCTTCAATATGTATTTTGACAATAAGTATTTCTAAATCGTCTATTTGTGATATCTGTAGAGGGATTTGTTGAGCAGAAACGTTTAAAGGTACAGCTATTATCAAGCCACCTCCTGATCTATTTTGTCTATCTTTTTCTGAAAATCTTTTTTTCCCTGGTAAATTAAATGTATCTTCACTGGTTAAAAAGGTTTCTTGAAAAATCAAGATATCTGCTTGAGAAAAGGGAGGGATATTTAACCATATGTTTTTATTTTTTAAGCTTCTACAGTTCCATTGTAAAAGTTCATAAAAAAGGGGAAAAAAATTATTTCACTGAATTTTCAAAATTTCCTCCCTTTTGAGGAAAGAAAAAAAATTACATATATATAGATATTTATATATTTGTAGTAAAATACTGAATGATAAGATATATACAAAAATCAAGAACATATATACAGTATTTTTTTTATCCAAGTTCAGTGTTAAGTTTTCCACTATTCCCAGAAAAAACTTGAACTGGGCTTATGAATGTTTTTAACATGTCGGATGCTCTTTTTTTCCTGCCTGGGGGAGAAGATCGCGTAGTCGGAGCCACTATGCTACATACTTGAGAGAGCATTGTTTCCATTGATTTTTGTAAAATTTCCATTAGGAATGCCGTTTGTTTTTCCACAACTGTTAGGAAAGCAGTCATCATTTTCTCAAACTTCTTGTCTATTAACTCTTGTATGTTATTTTCTTGAGATTTAGATTTAAGTACTGTCGAAAGATTTTCGGAATTAGATGCACGAAATCGTCGTCGCGCCTCACTTAATGTTACGTGCTGTCTACATTTTAATTCCATAATTTGTTTTTCTGCTAAGAACGAAGAACAGAGAGAAAATTTGCCGGATGATTACTTTTACAGTTTATGCAGTTCGCATTTACAGTGCACTCTCCTGAGTGAGAAGAACCACAATTACAACATATAGCTCGACTCTGACAAAATCGAGATGGATGAGAAAAACTGAAACATTTGGTGCATTGTCTAGGTTTGTCAATGAATAATTGAATCTTATGATTGATAAACCAAAGCTTAACATTATCTGGTAATACAGTTCCAAGTATGGTTATCAGAACGGGGGATATTTCAGGATTTGTACCCGATTTTATAAATCTGCGAATCTCTACAATCTCAAAATTATTACTGTCTTGTAATTCCGCGGATAATTCTTCCAATGATACATTAGTAGGAATTTCATATAGTAAGAAGCGGGAAGTAATACCCTCCCATATGACACTTGCAGTAACCGAAATATTGAATAATTGATCTAAAGATAGAATTTGTATTGCACATACTGGATCCGAGGTGGCAAAACGTAATTTTCCATTTCTAGTGAATGACATGTTAGAAATTTGATCAAATTTGGGGATTTTACTTTTTATCTCCATATATAACTGTGGATTTATTTTGGGGATAGATGACGGTTTTTGTTTATTTTCTAAAAACATATTTATCTCAGATATTTTTCTTTGACCAGCTCGTAAGACGAGTTCCTTTATAGACATAGGAGTGCGAAAGTATTTTGCATTCCCTGCGTCCATGCTATCTTCCATCTGTATTGTTATTTGTTTTTTAACATGGGATAGAGTCAGATTTTCAGAGACTCACCTTGAGTCTATTTGCGTTCATAAAAGAAAAAAAAAAGAATGCTTACCAAGTCCTTGTAAGAATATAAACTTAAAGAAAAAAAAAAATTTCACCAATTTCAGAAGCAAGAACAGAGATAATTCACGAAAGTCTTCTTCGTTTCTTCCAAGCGACCATACTATTTGTATCAGATTCAGTTCAGTGAAAACACTGAAAAAGTGGAGCCTTGTATCAGATATAGCATGCGTGAAAAAATATAATTACGGTTGCAGTGAAACTGGAAAGTGATATCAAAGACTAGAAATTAAAAATTTAAGAGAGGAAATAATTGATTCAAAAACAAATGTGATGCTCGAATGTTCTGTTGCGGTGGTTTTGTTATTTTATTTTCTAAATGAATGAAATTATGCATGTGATTTATTTAAATTAAATTTTATATGTATGTTTCTGGCAACGACTAAAATGTTTTGTTTCTTTCGTTTTCTTGTGGATTGGTGTTATCTTGTTATTCATGTTATTTTTGGTGCCCGGCAGGCGAGTGCAGATCATCTCGCCTCTGTTAAACCGATTATCTTTTCGCTGGAAAATGGTAAGTTTCAATAATTAAGTTTAAAAAATATGTGGTGAATAATAATACTCTCAGTACACACACAACATATTCATTTTGAAACCTAGCGCTGTTTTTTAACACCTGTTGGAATGAAATATTTTTGTTGTTAAAAATACCCCTTCCCGACAAGCTATGATGTGGTAACACAAATATTTTGAAATAATAATTTCAGTACTTGTTTGTGATGTAAAGATAAAATGTATATGCTTTTTCAAAAAAAGGTTTTGTTGGTATTATAAGCTTTATATTTATAAAACTTAATTATTTTTTTCATGAAGGACTTATAAATATTAAACTTTACTGATTGAAAGAAAAGTTGGCTACCTCAGAGTTTATAATTATTGCTGTTAGATGAAAAGTTATCATTGATTTGTGTGGTGCAGAAAATACATTTTTAAAATACAAGTTAAGATACAGTATGTTTGAAGATAATTCTTTGAAAATAATTCATAACAAGAATAGTAGTTTTCAGCATGAAATAAATAATTCAGTTTTATATTTTAATATCAAAATAATTAATCACAGCGAAACAGCTTTTTTTAAGTCAGAAATTGTACATTTCTTTGTGTATTTTTTAAAAATTTATTCATAATACTGTATAAATAAATTGTAACTTTGGATGAATAATTTTGTGGTACTTTATTTGAAGATTAAAAAGTAAGCCAGTTGTCCATGTTAATACTAAACTGTTTATTTGTTCATGTTTACGAAATCTAACCTTGGTTGTTGTGGCAAACATGTAGCTGACATTTTTGTCGAGAGTCGTGGGTTCAAATTTTTGTACCACTATAGACCTACCATATTTAGGCTGATGCATATTAAATCTGTCAAAGTTCAAAGTCCTCACATTTGTATGGGTTTGTGGAGCATTTGGTTGTTAAATGGTTAAAGATAGTTTTAAAAATCATGTTAAAGATTTTAAAATTTGGAAAATTGTTTTCTTCATGAAAGGGGGAAAATATTTTTATAGAATCTTTTGATACTTACATATTAACATCACTGCAGTCAAATCTGCACTGTACAAATAGTGCCAGGATATCATTACAGTTAAAGAAAACAACAACAACAAAAAAGATACTTACTTGCGTGTTTTATTCGAAGTAAAAAACAATCAATGAGATGGAAAATGGCATGATTCATGTGTTCAGTTATTTACTTATTTATTTTTTTTATTCAAATGTGTTTATTAATTTTGACTAAATATGCTAATAATATATTCAAATTCATGTCCTCTTCTTTTTTGTGACAATAAGAGATTAATGAATATGTGTTAGAATAATAAATAATTTTTATAACATTGCATATACACTGATGGAAAAAAAAGACAATAAAGATTTGTGTTAGATAAACAAAATTTGGTAGGCATGTTTACATATCTGAACGGTTAATGAGTTAATTTTACGTGAATTGCAAATTAAACAAAAAAAGCTTTTTTTCATATCTCAGCTAAACAAAAAAGAAAAACACCTTTGTTAAATTTTAAGTATGTAGATCTAATAGCTGATTAAAAGGATTTTTTTTTTGTTTATAATTCCCCGTAACACTCTTGAGGGTCGATTTTTGAAAATAACCTCCTAAGCTGATCTCTGCTCAGCAAAAGTAACACATTGTTAAAAGTGTTGTGTAATGAATGCTTAAAATAGAGTAAATAATTTATATCTGGAAGTGTAATACATTAATATTACTTTCTGTTGTATTTATTTTATGTTAAAATTGTAATATTCGTAAGACATGCTGTTTCTTAAATTATAATGGCTATAATGGAGATTCAATGAAAAACACAGCAAAATGATAACGATAGTCAAATTGGCAAATGTCTAGCTACTTTCATAGCTCGAGCTTTATTAGAGCTTTGTAAGACCCGCCATGTAGGGGCGTGATGCACGTTAATGCTTTAAATAACTTAAAAATAATCTTTGCAATCTGCTGAAAATGCATATCTGCTGCAAAACTGTTTGCCTTCCCTGCTAAAATACTCATCATAAGACCTGTGCTGCCATATATCTTGGAAGAGTGGATTTCAAAGAATATTTCTGCTAAGAATTGGTAGAATATTCCTTCTAAGTTGGCGTGGTGTGGTAGTTAGAAGAAAGGTGTGCCAGCTCAGGTGTCATCCACGTCACTTAACCATGGTTCAAAATTACGTGGTCCGTTGCCAAAAGCCCTCGTGTAGCTGAACAGTGCGACGTTAATATTCACTCGCTCCAAAAAATACAGTACAGTAGTTATAATTATTTTTATACTTAAAAATGCAATATCCGCCTATTCAATTAAAATTATGTTATAATTAACTACTAACCACAAACAAACTATGGAAATATGTCCAAATGATGAAGTGTAAAAGACAAAGTTTATCTACTGTAAGTACCAGAAGCAATAAAAGTATTTATTTTGAAAAGGTCAGTTTCTTACTACCAAATATGCATAATAAAATCATTAAAAAACATTCAAATAAAGAGAGATTTATAACAATCTCTCCCTTCAAAATTTAGTTTTATTCTGAAATAAAATAAATTAGGGATTATGCTGTTTATAGGAATTAATTAGAAGCGAGTGCCTTGCGTAGCCAAAACAAAAAGAGTTCTTTCACAAACAAAAGATAGATTTATGCTGACGTGGGCTTATTTGCAACGCAAGCCAAAATTGCTTGCAGATGGCAGAATTTTTTCCTACTTACTTGACAAATATCGTTATATTTTGGACACTTTTCACAAATCTTTATAAATTATAGTCTATGCTATAAATTATAGCCTATGTGTTATTCTGATGTATAAGCTATATTACTGTAATGTTTCATTAAAATCCATTCAATTGTTTTTGCGTGAAAGACTCCCAAACATCCTCACAAACTTTTGCATTTATAATATATATCTAGATGATGAGATTGATTCAAATTTTGGGCTTAAGTGTGGTGTTGGTAGTGCCACTCAGAACTTGCAAATCAGGGCTGCTTTAAATGCATGCTGTAAAGTTTGTGAGCATTATTTGTCTTTGAAATTTGACATATTGAGTTGATGTTGGTCAAGAACACCTTTAAGAAGACGAAGCCATTATCAACAGTTCATTGAGTTGGAACATGGCTGTGTAATAGAGCTATGAGAAAATGGATTTCCCCCCAAAATATTGCAGAAAAACTTGTCCAAAATGTATCCACTGTGCATAACTGTTGGGAGCAGTGGTTAAGGGATAGTGCTGCCTCAAGAAGACTGGGGTGGCCACTTGGCACTACCGAGAGGGAAGACTGCCATATTTGGCATATGGCTGTGGTACATCGTACTGCATCTACAGGAGAAATTTGGGTGCTAGTTTGATATCGGGGGTAATAGCGCCGAGTTGTTGTTTATGTTCGCCAAGATGGGTGATAACATTACAATATGGTTACCTTAATATTTTTATCGTCTGTCGATGTGGTTGCCATGGGGATAACGTATATTAGAAATAACTTTTATTGGTTTTTTTTCCTACTGTAACCCTTTTAATTTCAGAAGATTTTAAATAAAAATTTCTAATTTCTGTAAAAAGAGAACCATTTTCAGTGTAATTTTTCTAGTTTTTGCGTCTTTTGTATAATTCTGTGCTGTTTTTGAATATGGATATTTCTAAAATGAGTGAGTACTAGAATATTTTTTTCTTAGAAGAATAAGTGTTGTGCTTTTAATTATCGCTATAAATATACTTTCGTTTTTATTTTACGTTAAAAAAATTTTTTATGTTCTTTGTTCGATACAATTTGTTGAAGGAACTTGCAGTGCAAGTTTCACATTGCAAGCTTTCACTACTTTGTAATTAGAATTCTTAATTAATTTTAACATACATGATGTAATTATTTTATTCATAATTTAATACAAAAATGCAATTATTACTTTTTTAATAATCATCTAATATTCGTTACTTATAACTGTTTTTTTAAACAGTTATTTGTAAATATTACATATTTTCTTATTTATTTATAATTATTTATTTCTAACTATTACTGTTATTCATTTATAATTATTATGTTATTTATTTATAACTATTTTTGTTGTTTAATTAAAGCTATTATGTTATTTATTTATAATTATGTAATACGTGTAATCTTATGCGTTATTTTTATTTTTTTACAATTCGCCAATTATTCTTTTTCAAAATTCCTATTAAATTTTATTATATGATTATTAGTTCTAATAACTGTTATTAAATCACACTATATGAATATTATATATAATTACGATAAAATAATATTATAATATTATACGATTATTATATGCTGCTTATAATACTATTTTTTGTACATGTTAACTTTTATTACATATTATTGATATTCATTATTTATTGATTGATCTAAGAGTTTTTTTCAATCTCTTCCTATATACTTTATTTGAAATAGATTTCAATGTATTTCAAAACAATTCTTTAAAATTATTGTGTATCATTAAATTATACCGTTAGGCCGCCATATTGGATTCCATTCCAACTACAGTAAACGCTGCTAGGCGCAATTACCCCGTTATCAAATTAGTTCTGAAATTTGAGCTACATTTGGTACCACAGTGACACAACAAAATGTTAGAAATTTGTTACTTCAAGGACAGCTCCGTGCCAGGTGCCCTACAGCATGTATTTCATTGAATCCTGGCCATTGTCGACTGCAATGCCAATGGTGCTAAGCCAGAGCTCATTGAAGGACTGAGTGGAGATCTGTTGTATTTTCTGATGAAAGCAGGTTCTGCCTTGGTGCCAGTGAGGGCTGTCTGTTAGTCAGAAGAAGGCCAGGTAAATGTCTGCAACCAAACTGTCCGCGGCCTAGACACATTGGACTTACACCTGGAGTCATGGTGGGGGGAGCAATTTCCTATCACAGCAGGGGCACTCTCGTGTTCATCTCAAACTCACTGACTGCAAATTTCTACATCAGTCTGGTCATTCAACCTATAATACTAACATTCATGAGCAACATTCAAGGGGGAGTTTTCCTATAGAATAACACTTCCCCATACACTGCTGTTGTAGTACAACATGCTCTTCAGAGTGTTGATACATTACCTTGGCCTACAAGATCATTAGATCTGTCTCCAGTTGAGCATGTATGGGATATCATTGGATGACAACTCTAGCATCATCCACATCCAGCACTAACCATCCTAGTATTGACACAGCAAGTACAGCAAACATGGAACTCCATACAACAAAGTGACATTTGGCACCTGTTTGACACAATGCATGCAGGCTTGCATTTAAAATTCTGGAGGTTACACCAGCAATTAATGTAACAGCATTTCACATTTAAAATGCATTTTTTTTAGTTAAGATTAACCTGTGATCTTGAAATTTGAATCAAAATTTCATTACTGTACACTTTTTCTTAGTGTTTGAATTCCCTCTCCCCATCAATGTATTTTCTTTTATACTTTATCTTTGTGAATTCATGTGTTATAGTCATTAGTTTGACAGAAATGTTACCTTTTTGTTAAATTCTGCAAACTTTTTTCTAAATTATCCTTATATTTAGCATTTTCTCTAAAAATGACTTAAGAATTTTTATTTAATTGTTACATTATATTTGTGAATTTTATCATTATGCTTACACATATATCAAGCAATTTATGATTCCAGTAGAATAAAAATCTTCATTTACAGCTCATTTTAAGTTTTACAAATACATTCATGTGAAAACATTGTTATTGTTTAGTATCCTTCATCGGGTTCTCGCTTAATTACAATTTAGTACCCTTTTAAAGTACAATTTTTTTCTTCTGTAAGTTTAGAGGATTAAAAAATCGTATAGTAGTCATCTTTCAAACTGGTCACATCTGTTCTTAATCCTTGCTTTATAAAAAATGAGCAGTTATACTTATTTCTATGAAATAAAATAAACATCAGTTTGTAAGATGAACAGAACAACTGTGGTTGTATTCATTTACTTTTGATTTGATAAAGATAAAAACAAATATTTAAATACTATAAACTGAAATTTCTTTTATTTTTCTTCAATTAGTTATTAATAATAATTTGTGTTAGTTAGTTAGGTCACCTATTTCCAATTAATATTTTTAACACCGTTGCAGTGTAATTTCAAGTTTAAAATTATAATCTTTTTTTTTTTCTCTTTTTTTGTGTATTTTCAGAAAGGGATTTTTTTACTAAATACTACTAAATTAAATTAATACTAAAAGAATTGTTCTTTACTAAAGTCTTTGTTACTTTTTAATGATATATATTTTTATACATGGTTTTGATGTGTACTTAATAGTAATGTAAATGTAAAATATCAAATAGCACAATTCTTATTTATTCAAACTTATTTTAATTTTTTAAAAATTTATTTTAGTGTAACATATTTTGACAGAAAAGCTTTTATGCTATTTTTAGTATATATCAGGGGTCGGCAACCTATGGCACGCACAACTTGTCAGTTGTGACACATGGTGCAATTCTCTGTGGCACTCTACTTTGCAAGGCTATCATATACAGTAAAATCACCATGTCTCTTTTCTGTGCCTGAAGCAATATTTATATTTTCTTTTGTTTCATACCGCCGATAAACAAGTATCGCGTATGATTTCAGCTGAAAGTAGAATTCGGTTTGATGCATATCTTGTACACTATAAACCAGTGCCGGTTTATCCATTAGGCGCTTGGAGCGTGCACCCAGGGGCCCTGATAAGCTAGACTTTACCAGATTTTCTCGTTATAAATTTCGATCCTCCAGTGCCAGGGGTGCCTGTAGATGTTCTGCGCACTGGGCGCGAAATGAGCTTAAATCGGCACTGCTATAAACTATTTTTAATTTTACAGCACGTTCTTAGTTTTATTGTGAAAACTAATTAATTTTATTTGTTTAATTATTACGACGATTCATACCTACGTGTTTAATTCAAATGGCCGCAAAAAAGAAAGCTTGATGTTCGCGGTTTTCGAGACTCTTAGATGATTGAATATGGATTCGTGCAGCAAAAAGATTGTACTGTTATGTGTATTTATAA